>MU160851.1:0-28062 GCA_015888305.1 Antheraea pernyi | reverse complement strand
TCCAAAAACAATGGCGACCACCGAGTGACACAGTATCCATCGCCAGTCGCCGCTGTCATGCCGGCCTGCGAAAGGCTGGATATGCACAGGCTGATCCCGAAACACGACCCGCAAAATCGAATCACTATGACGGGCTTTATCGTCATATATATACATGGTGGTTGCGACTCAGTCAGGCTGTAAAACTCTACCACCCCGCTTTCGCCATTGCCTCGTTCGTTATTCAGCAGTGTGCACCACGTGCAGGTGAGGTTGGCTTGGATGTCTCAAGTCTTCGATGTTATTCGACATCCCTTACACCCCGTTATTCGATACCCCTTACTGGTTCTTCTCGATGACTAAGTTGTTTATATGACCCGCTTTTGATTTTGATTTTGAATAATTGATAAAAGTGTATATTGTATGTGAAAAGTCTCAAATACTATTTACTATTGATGATAAGATATTAGTTCGAGTTTGGATCAACATCAATTTCGAATCAGAAACAAAACCAAATTGAAATCAATTTCAAGAGTTAGACCCCAGGTATAGCGCAGTAAGGTAGGTTACAAGGTTATACCATATGCCTTTGTTAACGGATCGCTCATCGATGTATTCCTTCTACATTTTACGACAATGTTTTCTTATAAGATAAAGATATTTTTGTCCTTAAAAAACTTGTAAAGTCAAAAAAACAAATGAACATTCGGAGAATACTAAATCCAGGCAATATGGGCCTATCACCTACATGCTTCTGTAGCATTTCTTACTTGTTGAAATTCGTATAAATGAACTTTATCAGTAATGAACAATATCGCTTCACACTTAATACTAACTTGAATCAACTTTGCCTTAGTTCATTTGCTACATCAGTATGAGTACTTTAAGCAATAAGCATAGAAAGTCGAACATGCGTTAAATAACCATTACGTGACTAAAATCGTGCCTCACAAATGGACAAAACTTTCCAGTACACCTTATATATACTTAATATATAAAGCTGAAGAGTTTGTTTCTTTGGTTGAACGTGCTAGTCTATCAGGAACTACTGGTCCGATTTGAAAAAATCAAAAGTTTATTCTATTATACGTTAGTTTTGTTCCCAATTTTTGATTTGTAATCTATTACGTATTTTTAAAATGTAGTGTGTGTATGTTATATTAAAATAACAACTTTGTGCCGAATGCATATGGATACAAATAAAAACAAAATATTTTAACGGGATTTATTTTATTTGAACGGGAATTTTACGGACAAATAATTAACTAATGAGCTATTTTATTTTAAGCTAGCGGGTTCGGCAGACGTTATCCGGCCTGATAATAAGACATGAATGATTTTTATATATTGGTGAAAACGGCATGAAAATGCGTTGTATAGTTTTTGAGCTTATCGCGAACAGACATACAGACACGTTGCAGAGGACTTTGTTTTACACTATGTAGTGACGAACTGTTACCCGTGTATTCGTCTGTGTGAAATTGATCAAAAATATTTTGTTTACTGTAAACATGCGCGTGCGACGTGCGCTGTACTGGACTCCAAGAATAAATATAATTGAAAGCCATATGTTTGTATGTAATTTAAATTATAGCAACGTATAATAATAACTGGGGTGTAAGGGGTGTCGAATAACATCGAAGACTTGAGACATCCAAGCCAACATCACCTGCACGTGGTGCACCCTGCTGAATAACGGACGAGGCAATGGCGTAAGCGGGGTGGTAGGGTTTTACAGCCCGACTGGGTCGCAACCACCATCTATATGGCGAAAAAGCCCGTCATAGTGATTCGCTTCTGCGGGTCGCGTTTCGGGATCAGCCTGTGCATATCCAGCCTTTCGCAGGCCGGCATGACAGCGGCGACTGGCGATGGATACTGTGTCACTCGGTTGGCGGTTATTATTTTCGAACGGATTTTTTATTTACGATGTAGAGTAAGTAACCAGATTAAAACCTAAAGAAATTTCATCGTAAGCTTATTATTTTATTGAAGTGAAAATATCTTTTAAAATTAATCAAAATACTTTTATTTTTTAACAAATAAACTTTGTAATTATCCTACCCTTGTTATACATATTCATCTCATTCCTTTGTCGATTTACTGAAGTTTCACTTCTATCGTGTGTGAATTGCACACACATCATTTTATTATACAGTTTATTAATTCATCAAACATGGGCTCTACACTCTTAAAACATTCGGCCAGTGAGAGCGCCGGAGGCCCACCTCCTCTCCCTCCCCTAATCTCTTACTCCCAAAGGGTGCCAACGCACTTGCGACTCCTCTGGTATTGTTAGTGTCCATGGACGGTGGTGATCACTTAACAGAAAGTGACCCACCTGGTCGTTTGCCACATATGACATAAAAAAAACAATTTAACAATGTTTTTATACATAAAGTTCCACGCGAACAATGTCGCGGGCACAGCTAGTTATAAATAAAACGAGTGGTGCATCACTGAACTGTACTATGAAAATCACAGACGTGGTCACACGAAAATAAAAAAGTCTTTATAATATGTCAACGCAAATGCTCGTTCTACCGTCAAAAGGTAATTTTGACATAAATATTACGCGCTACCCTCTAATACGAAGCAAGGCTATAAAAGGCGTAGCAAAAATTGAGCGATAATGACTTAATATTATACAAACATTCCGGTATGGAAATTATTTTTTTGATAAGGACTATGCAACGTATGCTTTCTATATTTACGTATATCTATGTTCTCTATGTACAATCTATGTACAAGTTCGGTGCTACCGCAGATCGATGGATTGGGTGCTGGAGTTTAGCAGAGAGGTCAAAGGTTACGATGAGATTTATAATGATTCCGATTTTGCATAGGAGAACAGAAATTACAAAAGAAGTCTACTTTTGAATTGAAGAAAAAGTCTACTTGCGAGTCAATAATCTAAACATATTTTTGTTAGCTTTCGACGGCGGCTTTGTTTGCTATAATGAAAATTTGATCGTTTCCTCGCAAACACTACTTTTTTTATGGTTCTGACCGTTTTCTGAACAATTTTTTTATGCCCTAGTCTAGGACACTGAGTTTTGGTAGATATACTCGTATATCGATTATATATGCGGATATTTTGTTTGTTTGTTGGTTTGTTACGCTTTTACGCTTCTACTAGTCAATTGATCATTATAAAATTTTTCATACTCGTTATTAGGAGTACATAAAAGGAGACATTATCTTTCATCAAGAAAAAAGTACTGTTCCCGAGAACAAAAATAAATCAACACGAGTATTTTTTTATATCATAGCAGGCAAACGAACATGTGGGTGACTTGATGTTAAATGATCACCATCGTCTATAGACACTAACAACACTAGGGGAGTTGAAAGTGCGTTAGCAGCCTGTGTTTGAAGGAAGGGAGGAGTGGGGAAAGGGGGAAGGGGAGGTGGGCCTCCGGCGCTCTCACTGACCTAACGAAACGCAACAATGCAAGCACTGTTACTTCACGTCGGTTTTCTATGAAAGGGTGGTACTACCCCGGGCGAGTCGACCCATTCATGCTCAAAACAATAATAGCTTCAGCGTGACTCTACCACCTACAGTTATTGTAATCCCTGAAAAGTTATTCTAATTAAGGTTAAGGTAATTAATTAAGGTGTCTATCTATATAATAATATGTACATATAGTAAAAATAAAAATATAATTTGTCTGTAGTTATAAGAATTTTGTGACAAATTTTATTAAGAAAATAAACAACGCAGACGAAGTCGCGCGTATATACTAGATTAATATGAAATGGAGATCGACTTACAGCATTCAAATTTTTGTAAATATTCCAAATCTTATTGTGTTAATCTACATTGTATATTAAACATAATGGACCTTAAAAAGTTGACGACGAAAACAAGACAGAATGAAGAATATTTTTGCATAGAAACGCGTACAAATTTCGTGAAACCATCAACCTCGCTGGCAAATGAGCTTACGACACCGAAATATAGTAGAATACGCGTCCGTACCGGAGAACCGCAGTAATACAAGTTAGGGTAATTGGACGTTGATATGGTTACGAGGCGACCGCATTTAGAGACGACGCGACGCGACGGTTCCAACGGAGAGGTTACGTGTAGATTGTCAAGTAGCGGTGGTGTTCGGAGGTAGTTGTATGAATCGGTTTATGGATTTGTTTTCATAAATCATTTATATTATACTAGTTTTTGCTCGCAGCTTCGCTTGAGTTAGCTTACATTTGATCTATCCTATGGGAACAGTATATTATTCGGATGAATGCAACCCATATCCTTATCTGTACCTCTGACAATAGTATACAACATTTTATGAGGTCGGTTAAGTAGTTAAGGCTTGAAAGCGTAACAAATAACTAATTTTCGAATTTTTATAATTTAATATAGAATTAAGGATATTGGGCAACGACAACGAGACAGATACAAAAGTATGATGCCGTTCATAATGACGTGATCTTAATCATTTAATCGATTAGTGAACTAAGAACAATCGACTATCAATTATAAACACATTACTTTTTTATGTCATAGGAGACAAACTAACATTCGGGTCACCTGATGTTAAGTAATCACCGCCGACAATAGACACTAGCAACACCAGGGGAGTCGCAAGTGCATTGCCAGCCTGGAACAAAATTATTCTATTGTATTGAGTTTTCACTTCTATCGGCACTCCTTATGACTGCCTAGATTTTTAATGGTGTTAGAGCCACGCTGAAACTATTACTGGTTTCAGCATGAATGGGTCGGCTCGCCCCCGGTACTACCACCCTCTCATAGAAAACCAACGTGAAGTAACAGTGCTTGCATTGTTGCGTTTCGTTCGGCCAGTGAGAGCGCCGGAGGCCCACCTCCTCTCCCTCCCCTAATCTCTTACTCCCAAAGGGTGCCAACGCACTTGCGACTCCTCTGGTATTGTTAGTGTCCATGGACGGTGGTGATCACTTAACAGAAAGTGACCCACCTGGTCGTTTGCCACATATGACATAAAAAAAACAATTTAACAATGTTTTTATACATAAAGTTCCACGCGAACAATGTCGCGGGCACAGCTAGTTATAAATAAAACGAGTGGTGCATCACTGAACTGTACTATGAAAATCACAGACGTGGTCACACGAAAATAAAAAAGTCTTTATAATATGTCAACGCAAATGCTCGTTCTACCGTCAAAAGGTAATTTTGACATAAATATTACGCGCTACCCTCTAATACGAAGCAAGGCTATAAAAGGCGTAGCAAAAATTGAGCGATAATGACTTAATATTATACAAACATTCCGGTATGGAAATTATTTTTTTGATAAGGACTATGCAACGTATGCTTTCTATATTTACGTATATCTATGTTCTCTATGTACAATCTATGTACAAGTTCGGTGCTACCGCAGATCGATGGATTGGGTGCTGGAGTTTAGCAGAGAGGTCAAAGGTTACGATGAGATTTATAATGATTCCGATTTTGCATAGGAGAACAGAAATTACAAAAGAAGTCTACTTTTGAATTGAAGAAAAAGTCTACTTGCGAGTCAATAATCTAAACATATTTTTGTTAGCTTTCGACGGCGGCTTTGTTTGCTATAATGAAAATTTGATCGTTTCCTCGCAAACACTACTTTTTTTATGGTTCTGACCGTTTTCTGAACAATTTTTTTATGCCCTAGTCTAGGACACTGAGTTTTGGTAGATATACTCGTATATCGATTATATATGCGGATATTTTGTTTGTTTGTTGGTTTGTTACGCTTTTACGCTTCTACTAGTCAATTGATCATTATAAAATTTTTCATACTCGTTATTAGGAGTACATAAAAGGAGACATTATCTTTCATCAAGAAAAAAGTACTGTTCCCGAGAACAAAAATAAATCAACACGAGTATTTTTTTATATCATAGCAGGCAAACGAACATGTGGGTGACTTGATGTTAAATGATCACCATCGTCTATAGACACTAACAACACTAGGGGAGTTGAAAGTGCGTTAGCAGCCTGTGTTTGAAGGAAGGGAGGAGTGGGGAAAGGGGGAAGGGGAGGTGGGCCTCCGGCGCTCTCACTGACCTAACGAAACGCAACAATGCAAGCACTGTTACTTCACGTCGGTTTTCTATGAAAGGGTGGTACTACCCCGGGCGAGTCGACCCATTCATGCTCAAAACAATAATAGCTTCAGCGTGACTCTACCACCTACAGTTATTGTAATCCCTGAAAAGTTATTCTAATTAAGGTTAAGGTAATTAATTAAGGTGTCTATCTATATAATAATATGTACATATAGTAAAAATAAAAATATAATTTGTCTGTAGTTATAAGAATTTTGTGACAAATTTTATTAAGAAAATAAACAACGCAGACGAAGTCGCGCGTATAAACTAATTTAATATGAAATGGAGATCGACTTACGGGATTCAAATTTTTGTAAATATCCAAAATCTTATTGTGTTAATCTACATTGTATATTAAACATAATGGACCTTAAAAAGTTGACGACGAAAACAAGACAGAATGAAGAATATTTTTGCATAGAAACGCGTACAAATTTCGTGAAACCATCAACCTCGCTGGCAAATGAGCTTACGACACCGAAATATAGTAGAATACGCGTCCGTACCGGAGAACCGCAGTAATACAAGTTAGGGTAATTGGACGTTGATATGGTTACGAGGCGACCGCATTTAGAGACGACGCGACGCGACGGTTCCAACGGAGAGGTTACGTGTAGATTGTCAAGTAGCGGTGGTGTTCGGAGGTAGTTGTATGAATCGGTTTATGGATTTGTTTTCATAAATCATTTATATTATACTAGTTTTTGCTCGCAGCTTCGCTTGAGTTAGCTTACATTTGATCTATCCTATGGGAACAGTATATTATTCGGATGAATGCAACCCATATCCTTATCTGTACCTCTGACAATAGTATACAACATTTTATGAGGTCGGTTAAGTAGTTAAGGCTTGAAAGCGTAACAAATAACTAATTTTCGAATTTTTATAATTTAATATAGAATTAAGGATATTGGGCAACGACAACGAGACAGATACAAAAGTATGATGCCGTTCATAATGACGTGATCTTAATCATTTAATCGATTAGTGAACTAAGAACAATCGACTATCAATTATAAACACATTACTTTTTTATGTCATAGGAGACAAACTAACATTCGGGTCACCTGATGTTAAGTAATCACCGCCGACAATAGACACTAGCAACACCAGGGGAGTCGCAAGTGCATTGCCAGCCTGTGTTAGTGGGATGGGGGAAGGGAGGCAGGGAGGAGAGGTGGGTCTCCGGCGCTCTCACTGACCGAACGAAACGCAACAATACAAGCACTGATACTTCACGTCGGTTTTGAAAGGGTGCTACTACCCCGGCCGAGCCAACTCATTCATGCTGAAACCAGTAATAGCCTCAGCATGGCTCTACCACCTACATTACTACCTTAGACAGTAGACACTGTAATGTAATAATAGATATGGTTACTAATCATCTTTAAATGTAAATAATATGACGATTCAAGTGAGGCACAGCTTTACCGGGCGTTGATGCAAGCGCTTAAGACATTCAGTCAAAATGGCAACTAACACAAGGGCACCAGTGGCTGAACCTCTGCTTGGGCTGATACCATTTATCCAATGTCGCCAATCGAGATAACCTAAACATGCAAGCATACGTTGGCGAGATACACATGCGAACTTTTACATGTGCCGCACGAACTCGTGAATATAATTTCAATCTCACAGTTTTGGCAAAGGCTGACTAAACCAGAAAAAAAGCCCCTTACAGAATCTAAGTACTTACCGTTGCTCCGGACCTAGTCGTCGGCTGCGTTTTAAGGTATCTTGCCAAAGTAAATAAATAGATAATAGTAATTAATATTGTTAGTATTGACTTTTGGGGGGTTTTAATGCTAAGTCTCCATATCCAATTGGTCACACGCGTGATATAACAAAAGATTGGCGTATTATATATTGTTGAGATAACTATTAATGTGTTCGCCATGCACGATGTCCTCGCTCCCTGAAGACAGATGGTGACAAATGCGTCTTGTGTTTGCTGTCGGTATAAGCTTCATAAGGGGACTGGAGACCACACTATGAGTTATAATTCAGGACGGGTCAATAGTTGGAATGTAAATCCAGAGTGAGATTTCAATAAATCTACCGATATACTCGTATATATATAATGTTAGATTTTAAAAGTTTTAATGCCTAATAAATATATATATATATATATTAGGTGGTAGAACTTGGTTCTTGTGTCAGATTGAAAACCAGGCTTGACATCTGCTTTAGCTTTGTGGCACATTTAAGGCTTATTGCGTTCTGTACTCAGTCTGTGTATAGATACCAAATTATCATCAGGTACAGTGTTGATAATATGCTATACTATACTATAACGAAGAAATAAAATAAAACACGATAACACTGGATTGCAGTTTTGAATCAATTGAAGTCGACTATTTATTCAGGCATGGATCAGGATAATGGATGCCCAATAGGCGGTGATACATTCCGACTGGAATTGATTGGCCACTGCCACTTGTATCTGAAAAAGTAAAATCTGAAACTGGAAAAGACGGAATATTAGTAACTGAAATAACAAAAAATAATTAAAACACGTCCCCCCTTAATAGTTAATTTTGATGTAGGTATATTTCATTTCATAGGTATCAAGATGACTCAGTTTGTTTTCTTATGAGGTTGACTAATTTTTTTAAACATTAACATTTAAGTTTCTGTGATGGAAATTTTAGAAATACGTGTAAATACGTGTACGTAGTGTCAATTAATAGCGAATACATTTCATAGAATGGAATTCTGCACTGTTTCCAGAAGCTTTTAGATTTAAAATAAAGTAAAAAATGTATCACATTTGAAAAAAAATCAAAATGTATTTTTACTCCATTTTTTATCTTTACGGTCCCGAGATTTATCAGCGACTACGCCTAGGGATTAAGTTTCAGATATAGAGTTCAAATTCAAGTCGTTAGAGCACACTTATCGGGACAGGTGTCGTCGACGCCTCTCAATTTTCAAACTGAAGCTCTGATATCTCATTTACCTTCTCGATATTGGACGGGGCTAGCGTAAATCGTTCCAGACAGGTATTATTACATTGTTAGTGATTAATTGTACAGTCTAATGGCTGAGAGAGCTTTATATTTAGAGAAGATAATATTCGCTGGTGAATTATTTAGGTAAAATTCACAAGACTGAATTCGATATTATTAAAAAGAAATATGGATTTCTTTGGCTTTAAACTGACTCAATTATAGGCGAAAACAGTATGCACAAAATGAGAGGAAGTATTAGATAACGTTACAGCCTTCAATTAAATTGCAATATAAAGAAGAAAAAAACATGAAACATTTCAATACAATAATTTTTCTAGTTCAAAAATTACAAATGTAAATACAATTAATTACAAATAATATTCAACCTCCAAACATAGCATAGCAAAAACAAAGCTTATATAAGTTTATTTGGCACTGTTGGCTTTTGTCAGATTATATCAACAGCAAATTGAAGGTTTCATAGTTAATTAAATAACTACTTTGGCTTGTAAAATGGCTTTACACGAAGTACAGAAGGGTAATATTTGAAAGAAACCTTGTGGTTCGATAAAAGGTTATATTAATTTGTATGCAAACATTATATCAGCCACCTTCATACGACTTTAAACTACGGATTTTGCCATCACAAACGCAAGGTTAGTATAAGAATAATTTTTACTCGTTCTCTTCTATGAATGTGAACCTAATAACCAGGATATCATACTGCACTGCAATACTTAAGATAATGTTGTCACTAAATATTATAAATAGGAATGATTAATTCATGTGTTCTTTGAGATATATTCAATTGTGTGAGTTATTGTATGACTTTTGAATGATATTGTTTATATGTAATCTGAATGATAGCTTCTATGGAGCGAATTTTAGTAGCCTTCTAATAAATCGTTTTATTAATTGCGTAAACTACATTAGGTGATGGTTTATTAGTCTACTATGTATAAAGATAATTGTCTAACTTTGATTTCATTTTGTTATTTATTCGTTCCATTTAAAGACGTCTTATGTATAAGATTATAAAATATTGGATGAATGCTTCATTATAAGGTAAACTTTCAAATGAAAGATTAATTTTGAGCTGAGTTATTTTTGAAATATCATTAAGGAACAAAAGAAATAGACGAGGACCTGTAAGAACCTTGAGGAACCCCAGGAAAAATTCTATCGCTAAGAACCAAAGTATGTTCAAAATATAAGACCTCTTTCAATTAAATAAGTAAGCGGATGCATACTTACATTAATTTGCACAAGCTTGGAACCAGTGGGCATTGAGTCTCTCTAACGTACATAGGCCTAAAGTATTTTATAACGGTTAATTATTTTCAGAATCTATCACGCCCTATTTCCACATCAAATTAACCTAAACATTAAATAAGCGTAAATAACGACTTCCATCATTTGTAATTGCAATTAAAGCCGCGAGTAAAAGCCTCGAGTAAAGCCTCTCGGATTGGCTTAAATGAGTTAGGCAAATATACTCTCTGACTGAACAATATTAAGGACGATAATTCAATGAACCGCGAACGTTGTGTGTATTAAAAACTGTATATTGCTGTAGGATTTCTCGCTCGAGTAGATTTCGTAAATTTATTACAATCTGAATAATAAATTACAGTTTGTTTGTAAACCGAGTTTAGTAATATCTCGAAAAGTTTTTATTGGAATTCTTGAAAGTTCACAGCTTAATAATTATTCATTCACCCTTCTAAGTTTTGCGGTTTGAACCGCGAACGTTGTGTGTATTAAAAACTGTATATTGCTGTAGGATTTCTCGCTCGAGTAGATTTCGTAAATTTATTACAATCTGAATAATAAATTACAGTTTGTTTGTAAACCGAGTTTAGTAATATCTCGAAAAGTTTTTATTGGAATTCTTGAAAGTTCACAGCTTAATAATTATTCATTCTCCTTTCTAAGTTTTGCGGTTGGAGTGTCTGGTTAAGATTACGAAGTTTGCGGGTTCAATTTTTCATGGTCAGTGTTAGTTCACTATCGGTGCTATTACAAAAAAAGTTTAATACGTATACCCTGGCTTTAAAAAGATCTCATATTAAATGCACCGCGGTCGCGGAATGGCCGCCATCTTGCTCTTTTGTCTCACTTTGGTTACGTTAGGTTAGACTTGTGAAAAAAGGATAACGCGAACTTGACTCGGCCGAGCGCGGTGCATTAATTTTTAAATTAAGTATTAAATAAATATTTAGCTTTTTTGTAATAATACGGTATAAATGTTAAAAATATATATTATGATATGCCGATAGAAGTAAATACTGAAAACAATGTAATGTGTTCTCTTTTCAATTTTTAAATTGATTATAGTCTGAATTATTTTAATTTCATAAATTGTATACTTAATGAAATTATTAATAGTACTCTAGTTTTCACATCTATTGGCACTCCAAATAATAATTATATACATTTTTATGTAGTTTATGAATTAATGAAACATATGATGGGTTGCACAAGCTCAGTGCAAAATATAAATATTAGACGTACACAGGCTGCTGTACTACGTACGCGTCGCTTTTCTTACGCAAGCCACGGAAGCGTATTACGGTCGGTCACGCTTACTAGCATGTCATGACGAGAAAGCATAAATTTATTAAAAAAAAAAAATTAATACGCTCACAATAAATACGTCTTTTAGATGAAGGTGAGAGCGGTCACTTTAATATTTAGTTAAGTCAAACTAATTTATTTTATGTTTTCTGCTTTTCTGCGATGAATGAAACTAGAACTGGTTCTTTATTAATGTTCATATATATTTGAGCTTTCTTATTTGTTTGAAGGTCGTTTCGAGCGTAAACACTGGCTAATAATACTTGCGAACACGAATAAATCTGATACATGGGCATATTTTTTATGACACACCATAAACATTAAGTTCTTCTAGGAGACGAAAATAGAAACTGTTGGTTCGTAAATCCATAATAGAATAAATTGTCTTACATATGTTTTTCTTTTAAAAAACAGTACTATTTTTTATTAAATATTAATTGCTGTTAATTTATACAGTATTTTAGAAATTTACGGCTTACGTCATACTAGCGATGTACATGGGCCATGTACGCAGAATCACGGCAAATACAATAAAAAAAGCATTGATTTGTGTTTATGCACTTTTAAACATCCAAAACATGGATTTGTTGTCATTTAAGGTCGTGCTTTCACTCTAATTACGACACGGTTTTTATTACATTCAAGAGTATATAAGAACGGTAGCAGCTCGGTCCATTACTGTGGTCAAATTTATTTTAACATCAAAGCAACATTGTGCGCACTACTGCACATATTACTGGGCTACATCACGCTCTACTGGGTCATCGTTCTAATTGACAATTTAATATACCCGATATTCAACGATTTTCGCTATCATTAATTAGGCGGGCTTTTTGTAGCCTGTAATTGGGGATGCGAACTGATATGCGTGACGTTCAACACAGATTTTATAATTGGTGATTTTTTAACATAGTTTGAAATATCTATAATTTTTAGTGGCTTCTGACGTCTACATCTGTACCCTGTTTCTTACAGTAAAAAGGCATGAAACATTTAGTTGAATTAAATTGATCAAAAGTATTTCAATCCTTATAATTTATATTATTTCAACCTTGGGTATATAAGTAATAAGAACGAATGTAGACAAAAAACTTGGTTGTCATAGATTTATGAAATTACTTATGGTCCATGGACTACAGCTGGAAGAATAACATATTTCGCCTATTAGTGTTGCGAAATAAACATTCGGTATATATTGTATACATATCTATGTATAAATTGCTCGTGTAAGACTCACACGATCGATCGGTGCGATTATAAATGATCATCGGAAGTAAGCTTTATTTTTTATAGATACTTTTAAAGGTTGTAAAATAATCTACATATATGTAGATAAAAAATTGTGAGTTTTGGTTAGTTGTGGTTTGCTCACGAATTATATACATTTTTTTTTAATTTTTGACAACCAATCTTTTAGATTATTAATACCATTGTCGAGTAATTAATAGTATTACAAGTTCTTCGTCCATTCCATTTTTGGCAACCAGTCTTCTAGTAGACTGTTACTGCCATTGTCAAGTGAGTATCGATATTACAAGTTTCTTGATATAATTTCAATGAACTAACAAGATGGTGGCCATCTTGTTAGAACTTTACATGGAGTTTTTGTGGCATCTCAGAATTCATGGTCCGTGGTATTATTTTCCATTCACTTCACTTATGCACAATAAACAAACTATATTACATAAAACACCACCAATTTTACACAATATAGAGTCAAGTAACACAAGATTATGAAAAAAAAAATCCACTACATGACAAACCAAGATCCCGCCAAAAACTCCAATTGTAATTGGTTAAATATAGAAATGAATTCGCAAACGAAGTAAACTGTCACATGGATATACAAAAGCTTACAATCGTAATTTCCGAATATACATAAAGATGCTATAGGAGAGAAATATATAGCGCCTTTTGTCAAGTCAATCGTTTGTTTATCCCGTTTTATTGCCGGCTCGAGAGAATCCTCTGATCCTTTTTTATTCATCTTGTTTGCGCTAACTAAGAAGACTGAGGGATTTTGAAGTAAGTTCTGATATACTATCTCGTTTCCACTTTGTTCATTCTATACGTATATTTGTAGATTAGTTGAATTTATAGCTAAGAACCTATTTTTTTCTGTAGCTTTTTTATGTAGGTTATACGTAGTAGGTAGTAGTATAGTATGTAGGTTTGATCACAACCTCATCTGATATTAAATAACAATGTGTTCCAATATGGTAAATACATTAAACCTATAAGAATACTAAAGGTCACTTGAATTACGCTGTGTGAACAGAGATCTTTAGTTATCTACATTAGATTTATAAAGTTAAATACAGTTTTAGGTTTTTTAATACACTAATCTCCAAAACTACCCGTTATATAAGCAAAGTTATTTTTGCATTTTATAGCATACTAGCTTCTGCCCGCGACTTCGTCCGCATGGAATAGCTACTTTGGGCTAATGCTAGCACGCAGCGGAAGCTCTTAAAAAATCCCGATGTTGAAACAATCTCCATTGGTGCTCCGCTCCTATTGGTCTTAGCTATTATTGATAATATATAGCCTTCTTTGATAAATGACCTATCTAATATTGAAAGATTTTTTCAAATATAGATATTTTTAATAAATAAATATACAATAAATATTCGGAATAAGCAATATAAAGGGTAGAGAGAGGTGACCGCAATTTGATACGAGCCACTTCTCTCTACTCTAACACGTTGCACTAGCATCATATAAATAGGTCACAAAGATTTATCAGTCATGATTTAGGTGCAACTCAGAGAGTCGTGGCAATTTCAAAGTCCTTGAGAGTGTGGATCACATGATTTGCAGAATTATCAAATGATTTAATAGCAGACCTTCTCTATTAAGCCAAAAATATCGAGGGGAGACATACATTTTTTTAGTTTATTTATTCAGGAACTATCTATACATCTGACATTACGCTAAAGTCCTTAAGTGAGGAGCAAATTTCATACAATATGTTGGTCGGAAAGAAGTCTACACCAGAATGATATATTATGTCTGATGGATCTGAGGGCCGAAACCACGGGCACAGCTTGTGAACAATATGCAACCCATGATTATCTACACGATATATTAAAATTACACAAGTGTTATGACAAAATTTATCTATTCCATTCTTTTAACGATCATAAAAAAACGGAAGTGTTTCATTCTAAATGTAATATGGAAGAAAATACAACAATAATAATATTGATATTATAGATTTTAATAGTTACGTAATATTCATAGATCAAAATATCGAATAGGTAAAATAGGTACCTATATAAATGGGTGGCTCGTCCGGGGTAGTACTACCATCTCACAGAAAACCGATGTGAAGTAACATTGCTTGCATTATTGCGTTGCGTTCGGTCAGTGAGAGCGCCGGAAACCCACCTCCCTTCCCCCTCCACCCTCTCCCTCCCCTACTCCCCCTTCTCTATTCCCTCCTCTCCCAAACACAGGCTGACAACGCACTTACGACACCCCTGGTGTTGCAAATGTCTATGGACGGTGGTGATCACTTAACAACAGGTGACCAAACTGTTCGTCTGCCTCCTATGATATAAAAATAATGAATGAAATTTAAATGGCGGGAGGGCTTTTTTTAAGTCCGTCTGACTAGCTACTAACATCGAATACAAAATCTGTCACCAAGCACGTGCCGGTATGTACTGGCTGCGCTTGAGAACCAGTCTCCTTTAGGTTTGGCGTGCTTATCACCTTAGAGCAGATCGTCATCTTGCAACAGCTGAGATTCTAGACAAACGCTAAATTTGCAACAGCTAAGATTCTAGACAAACGATAAATTTGCAACAGATAAGATTGTAGACACAGGCTAATATCTATAAACCATACAAAATAAATTAAACAATAATGGATTGTCTAGCTACGCCGTAGCATCTGTTTAGACTCGGTGCTACGACGTAGCACGGACTACGAAACTCGATTGGCTCGCTTCCTTTGTAATTTCCTAAGTGTTTCTGTACGTAGATTGTTCCGTGTTGGTGCAATGCTCTCACAATTTGCTATTAATGTCTATAGAAGAATGTATATAAGGAAAATGATGTAGGTCTGCGTTATGCGAGCATCATTCAAAAAGTACGGGATTATTTTTGTATTAAAACTTCTTTAGGCATGACTAGGAGGTAAGTAGACGACAATGCAACGTAAGTCCATTATGTCAATATGGCGGCACGTGTCTGTACCATCAGGTTAGATAATAATTAAACATAACCAAAACTTCTATTAAATCATAATTAATTTAATTCGTTACTTATTATAGTAATCTGTTTGTGTTTTTCTATATTTTATTTACTTTATAACAAAAAGTTACTAATAATATTTCCTGTCTTATTTAAGATCCGAATTAGCTGCTAGATGGCACTACAGATAATGAAGCTTTGATTTAATCTGTTACTTACTTTGAAACCTGATGGCAGCACAGTCGCGCTCCCATTTAATAAATTAAACATTATTAATTCTATTATTGTATGATTTTTATTATTATTCAATTTAATATTTTTTATTTTTTTTTTATTTTGTTTGTTTTGTCTCTAAACTATTTATTGACAAAATTAAATATTTTTTGTTATATTTCTTAGATTTTTAGTTCCTAATAAAAAAAGATTATCACGATAGCTTATCTTATCTTAGCTTAGCTAGTAATGCGCGTAAAACGACAAATATCTATAATTTTATTTATATAGAAGAAGATTGTTGTAACATTTTAATCAAATATACTTAAGTATCATCCTTTCCATTGAAGTTGTAACTTAAAAACGGAACGAGATGGTAGAAGGCGACAAGATGACGTTATCTGTGTCACAATGAAGGATAATTATCAAGGATCTTCTCTCGCCGTCGTCTTGTCTCGCGTTACCTCGAGGACACTTCGCGTTCCAGTAAAATGTGTAAAAACACTTTCACTTCTCTGTCGCCGCGCCTCGGTGTCAATGTTTACTTTATTACGGTACATTTAAACTGTTATAAGATAAATATGGAGTAGGGTATTCAATTCTGTATTATTTTTTAATTTTGTCTATAAACTATTTATTGACAAAATTAAAAATATTTATAATGTTTTACTTCAATCGCTTGTGGCGATTACAGGCACTCATTTTTTTGCTTTACTTCTTACATATTTAGTTCCTAATAAAAAAAAAAGATTATCACCATAGCTTATCTTATCTTAGCTTAGCTAGTAATGTGCATAAAACGACAAATGTCTATAATTTTATTTATATAGAAGAAGAAGATTGTTGTAACAATTTAATCAATTATACTTAAGTATCATCCTTTCCATTGAAGTTGTAACTTAAAAACGGAACGAGATGGTAGAAGGCGACACGATGACGTTATCTGTGTCACAATGAAGGATAATTATCAAAGATCTTCTCTGGCCGTCGTCTTGTCTCGCGTTACCTCGAGGACACTTCGCGTTCCAGTAAAATGTGTAAAAACACTTTCACTTCTCTGTCGCCGCGCCTCGGTGTCAATGTTTACTTTATTACGGTACATTTAAACTGTTATAAGAAAAATATGGAGATACCCTAAGAAATTGTAATAGGGTATTCAATTCTGTATATTTACAAATACGAGTGCACGTCAAATGGTCGAACTTTTACCATAGAGAAATAAAAAATGTGCCGTCACGGGACGCCTAGCAGATGTGAAACATCGAAATGTTTCGCATCGAACGAATCTCAAATTCTCGAATTGTCAAATTACACTATAGGTATGCGAGCTCAGTGCGGCAAGAGAGATCACGCACAGTCGCTAGCGCATGGCATCTCGTCGCCACATCTCACACACACACCACGGCCTGTATCGCCACGCCAACAATCAGGTTTACCCTCGTTTATAAATGTTTCACATCAAAAACTTTTAAACCGGCTGAGAAACAGGTGAGTGAGGTGTTCTTAACCGTTTCCTCGCTGACGATTTATTATTCAGATAAGCTGACACCGGCCCGTTTCGCTATGTATTAGATATACTTTTAATTAATGAAATAAATGATAAAGAGTCATTCGAATCCCAAAAATATGATATATATGAGCCTTCTTAACATGCTCCTCAATGGCGAAACTTTATGTTTTCGATTATGATAACGTATGTGACTCGCGAAAGCAAATTTTGTTTTCAAGCCCTTTTAGTACGGCGCACAGTGTAATTGGTCGTCAGTGTTATATGTATAGGTGTAGGCTTCGAATAGGTTTTAATAATTAGGTGATTCAGGTCTTGTAATCGCATTTCTTCAAAATTACTGTCTTGTGAATAGAACTGCGCTATTTACATCTCTGTTGCGCGAGCTCTTCCCGACTCTCACACGGAATATTATATGTAGTTAGATTGAACTTTAAGACATCCTTGTAACGTAATAGCTGACCTTCAGGAGTGGGTTTTCCTTCAGCTGTAAGTAGAATATCGCTTTAGGCAACCTTGAATCATCCATACGAACAAGATACGAATACGCATAGAACCATTTATTAAAAATTCCGCATTGAATGGTCATAGTTCTAATGGAACTGACTGAGAATCCTCAGAGGAACTGTATTTTCATTATTTTTATAGGCAGTTGAAATATATTGAAACTACCTTTTCCTCTCGGCTTCGCGCGCCTTAATATACATTTGGTCTCTACTTGATTGATAGCCCTAGCGACCAGTACATTTGTTTTTGGATAAAACGTACCCTATTTCCTTTAAACCTGATAACATGTATACTAAATTTCATAATAATCGGCTGAGTTGTTAAGGCAAGAAAGCGAAACAAGCAAACAAATTAACTTTCGCGTCTATAATATAAGTAAATAATATTAGTTTGCATTGCATGCTACCGAATCACAAGCATTCATTTTTAAAGTTATTGTAATTATTTCCAATACTCCGATTTCTTTGTGATGAATCAATTTTAATAGGGCATTCATTGCCAAATATAATATTTTTTACGTAACTGAAAAAGATTGATGATTTATGAGACCTTAGTGAAGTCGCGTCAAGTTAAGTCTTGACTCACGAAAGTCTAAAGTTACTTTAATTAATGGTCATTTTTTTATTGATTAGTGTACTAGATACGTATGGGAATATTCATTACTTTTATTACGATGCTTAAATTTAGTGTAAGAGCTCTATTGTGACGTTCAGTACTAAAGCTTGAGTAAGGTGTGACAGTAAGGGTAGGAAAACTTTTAGTTGAAATCATGGATCATTTTGTAGGTGGCAGAGCCACACTGAAGCTATTACTGGTTTCAGTATGAATGGGTCGGCTCGCCCGGGGTACTACCACCCCTCACACAAAACCGACGTGAAGTAACAGTGCTTACATTGTTGCGTTTCGTTCTGTCAGTGAGAGCGCCGGATGCCCAGCTCCCTTTCCCCTTCTTCCAAATACAGCCTGGCAACGCACTTGCGATTCCTCTGGTGTTACAAGTGTCTATGAATGGCGGTGATCATTTAACATCAGGTGACCCTCCTGTTCGTTTGCATCCTATTATATATGACAAAAAATGGAGTTGTCATATAGGCAGTTGATTGGAAGTACAATAAATCGTATATATACTTTTATTGATATTTACGGTTCTAATTAAATTTGTTTTGGAGTTCAGTATAGTTTTAATGACGCAGAGAGGACAGTAAGATCTGATTTTAAAACATTTAGTACTTATATTCTATTTTAGAACTATTTTTTCTGGCAACCAATCTTCTAGTAGATTATTACTGCCATTGTTGAGTAGGTAATGGTAATAATCATTTCAATGAACTAACAGGATGGTAACCCTGTTGTTAGAAATCTTCAGGGAGTTTTGTGGCGAGTCAGAATTTCTGCTCCGTTATATTATTGCCCATCCGCTTCACTAGTGCATTATAACCAAACTATATTACGTAAAACACCACCAATGTTACAAAATATACAGTCAAACACCACAAGATTATGAATAAAAAAAAATCGATACATGACATTCCATAATCCCAACAAAAACTCCCTTTGAACCATTTATTACAATGTTATAAATTCTGGCCGCGGTTTTTCTCATGTTAATATACATTTAACCCATCACTTGCGAACAGTGCTGTTTTTGTGGGTGAATTCTCCTTTTTACGTCTCCTTCACGTCACAACTATTTCGTTAGCATTTTAATTGCTGACAACGTGGTTAGGTAATTAAAACAAATTCCGTATAAATGATGACTATTATCCAGAGCGCCAACCCTGCTATTGAACCATACGGCATAGGCATTCACAATTCGGCCTTTTTTAGTAATGCTCGGTGCTCGTCAGACGCCCAAATCACCTTCGGCTCCAGATACCAGGCGACATGATTAACGGCTTGCCCGCTCTATTATTCGTTCTAATTTAACATATTTTTATACACTACGCTTTGTATAGTAATTATTCACCGTAAGGAAGCAACATAATTTTGTTTTCTATTTTATTTTATTTAAATCCGGCCGCTTTATTCAATGTTTATGCGAATTAATATTTTTGGATAGATTTCATATAATAAAATTGCCATATTGAATTGACAAATTGAATATACAAACATGCTGTATGGATCTGAGTGCTGGACTACGGAAGAGCCGGATGAGAGAAGACTACATCTGGGAGAGATGGATTAATGGTTAAGATGAATGTGTGGTGTAACTAGAATAGATAAGAGACAAAGAAGTTAAGGAGTAATAGGTTAGCATGGTATGGGCATGTCATGAGGAGAGATGAAGACCATCTAACTAGAAAAGTTTTAAGTTTGAAAGTGGATATAGGAGTAGAGGAAGCCTGGAAAAGATATAGATAGATTGTGTGAACAATGATATCTGTATAAAAGGTGTTTTTTTTATTGTAGCGCGGCAGAATGACTGCACTGTCCCTGATGGTAAGCACAATACAATCCAAAAACAATGGCGACCACCGAGTGACACCCTATCCATCGCCGGTCGCCGCTGTCATGCCGGCCTGCGAAAAGCTGGATATGCACAGGCTGATCCCGAAACGCGACCCGCAGAAGCGAATCACTATGACGGGCTTTCCGCCATATACATGGTGGTTGCGACCCAGTCAGGCTGTAAAACCCTACCACCCCGCTTTCGCCATTGCCTCGTTCGTTATTCAGCAGGGTGCACCACGCGAAGGTGAGGTTGGCTTGAGTGTCTCAAGTCTTAGATGTTATTGGATACCCCTTACACCCCAAGTTATGAATACGAAGTGTTAGTACGGAGATGACAGGGGAGAGTGGAAGAGGAAAACATGTTGTGCCGACCCTACTTATGTGGGATAATATAATAATAACAATTATTACAAAGTTAATGTCAAGATTCTCAATAATCATACTTCAAATAACTTTGTTTAAATTTTCCATTTATAGTACCCAAAAAGTTTTATTAAAATACATAAATCAACAAGCGAATGTTTAAAACAATGGAGCGTAAACAAAGAGTTCTACACCAAACAGTAACAAAACAATCGTTCATGTTTTTACTTTAAACATTTTGAATAATAGATGTTCTTTGATTATAGTAAATGTCGAATAAATAAATTAAACTTAATTTTAACTACGATTTATCTAGAAACGAGTTGGTCATGCTTATGAGTAAATCGAAGGTAGCATCATTTTCACACTTTGACATGAACTCCGAAAGAAAATTTATTTTTAATTGCTCTACCTTCGAGGTAATAAGTGTCAAAGAGTTGATTATGACTATGAAAAATAATCGAATGTTAATATTTAATCCATCTAACAACTGAATTCATACATCTGTTAGTTTTTAAATACAAACAACGCAATACAGTATTTCTAAATGTAATGCCCAATAGGCGAGGAGTTGTGTTGCATCAGGGCAACACCATGCCAAACACGTCGATAATGATCACGTATAACGTCAATTTAGTCAAGTAGGGTATACTTAGCATCCACTACATTATATTGCAATATTTTACTTGAACGATTAAATATTTAACAATACATTGCAGTAAATGATTCTTAAGAATAGAGATTGTTAAAAATAACTCAAACTTTATATTAAAATTGCAGCGATAGGCTGTAACATGATAAAAGAAATTAAGAATAATAGATATTAAACGATGCTTGGCAAACATCACTACATATTATAAAATAAAGCTCTCTACCACGTCTATCTGTTCACGATACTCAAAAACTACTGAACGGATTTTAACCAGTAGATAAAATAATTCAAGTCAAGTCAAGTACAAGGTTTTATTTATTATCAGGGCGGGACAACGTCGGCCGCGCCCGGTAGCTTACACTAATTAAGACGATTGATTTTGCCACCACAATTAAATATATATCTTAGCCCTTTATTAATTTTGGTCTAACTGTTTTAGCAATAAAGATTAAAAAACAATAAAACAAAGCTATAAAATAAGCAGTGTGTTACGTTTATAAAGTTTATTAAAAGAAAATACAATATTAACAATACTTTTGTATTTCATGCAAGCGTGGCCGCAGATATATCTAGTCTACTCGTATTTATATCTCATGGAAGCATTTCACTCGAATATCGTACTTTATAGGTGGTAGAGCCACGCTGAAGCTATTACTGATTTCAGCATGAATGGATCGGCTTGTCCGGGGTAGTACCACCTGACCCACAGAAAACCGACATGAAGTAACATTGCTTGCATTGTTTCGGTTCGTTCGGTCAATGAGAGCGCCGGTGGATCACATCCCCGCCCTCACTTTCCCAACCCCTTTCCCCCCAAACACAGGCTGGCTATGCACTGGCGACTCCCCTGGTGTTGCTAGTGTCTATAGGCGGCGGTGATCACTTATCGTCAGGTGACCCGCCTGTTCTTTTGCCCCCTATAGTATATTTAAAAAAACATTAAACAAAGTAAAAAAGAGATTGTTACATGTGAAAATGTTGTTTTTGTGATGGAAAAACATTTTTGGCTAAAAAAGAGAAAAAAAAAGATGTGAATTATAAATCACTAAGAGAAGTAGTTCTGATAATGTTAACATTCATTATTAACATAATTTTTAGTCCCAAAGTTAATTGGGCTGGCTATATTTGAAATCGTGCAAACATTTAACTGATGCAATCGGCAAGCGCTTTAAAATAGAAACACTCCAAAATCAAACACGTCAGCCAATTAAGGCAACAGTTGCTGTTAAAAAGCCGTTACTATAAATCTAAAACGTAATTGGACGTTATTACGCCCGTTTCATGGCGAGAAGCATTTAAAAATATTGGATTCTTAGAATTAAATATATAAAACGCGTTAATGGAAATTAAAATGTCAAATACGAGATTACAAAATGTTTTCAGCTTAATTGCCGTCTTTTGTTTGTCTGTGAGTGATACTAAAGTTAAATACTTATTAAATTACATTAAAGTACCTGGACGCCTGAGCCTAGCTCGGTTCTTTTAAAAAACATTTTTAAATTAAAATAAACTGTTAGGTTTGCTTCAAATAATTAGTGTTTTTTATGAAAAAGAAGTATATTAAAAAGAGATATCTCTTTAATTATCATAATAAAAAAAAGATATATATCATTATTACAGGCTGATAATACAGCGATGATTGACGTAGGATGTTGACTCTCGGTGGTTAAAGACTTTCGTTTTATACTGTTTCCACAATCAGGTACAATATAAAAAAGCTTCAAGCTGTATATATAAAAAATTCTAACAATTTTAAAATTCAGACGGTTTAAGTGTGTGATATAAAAATGGGATTATAAGATTATTGGCCATATATGCAGCGTGTTCATTATAAAATTAAATCACGTCTAATGTTATAATTTTATTAAACTCATGAAATAGATTAAATAAGATATTATTATACGTGGAAAATACTTTTCTTTTTTCAAATTTAAATGCTTAATGCAAAATTACTAAACACATTGTACTAAACCATAGTATTATTGTTACCCATGTTTCATTGTTTCATGCGGAAATTAGACTCCATCTTTTTTTTTTCTGTACATTATTTTTTTATTGTAGCACGGCAAAGTGACTGCACTGTGCCTGATGGTAAGCACAGTAGAATCCAAACACAATGGCGACCACCGAGTGACACAGTATTCATCGCCGGTCGCCGCTGTTATGCTGGCCTGCGAAAGGCTGGATATGCTAATCCCGAAACGCGACCCGCAGAAACGAATTACTATGACGGGCTTTTTCACCATATACATGGTGGTTGCGACCCAGTCGGGCTGTAAAACCCTACCACCACGCTTTCGCCATTGCCTCGTTCGTTATTCAGCAGGGTACACCACGTGCAGGTGAGGTTGGCTTGGATGTCTCAAGTCTTCGATGTTATTCGACACCCCTTACACCCATATATACTTCTAAAATATTTTTAAAGAATATATTGCTAAGTTGATAAGTAATTAAGCTGTGTACATAAAAGTTACATAATATATACCATTTGGGAATGTGATGAGAAACTTATAGTTTTAATTATTTTAGGCAGAGTCAATCACACTGTGTATGAAACATTTAATTTATTAAAAATTTTTTTTTTTCGTATCGTCAACAAGCCGAAGTTTATTTACGAGTCACCATCCATCCATCATACTTCACGCTTATTTCGTCTACAATCTTCAATATTTGTACAAAACTAAAGAATTTAGAAAATAAGCTCAAAAATAAATAAATAATAAATAAATAAAATAATAAATAATTGTATTAACATGCGAAGAAAAGTTTAGAAGATGTCATTATTTCGATAACTTGACGATCACTAATATAAGTGTGACACATGTATATGAGAGTGATAAATTTGTTCACACATGGGTTATATTTTTGAGCTGTTAGTAAATGGTGTTTAAGAAATTTCTGTGACCTTACAATAAGATTTATGGATTAAATCGTTAATTGGTTCATTTCATACCGACAGATCGTAATCTCACCGTCTCGTTCAAGTCAGTAATTCCCAATTGAATCCCCGTGGAGTTAGTTACGTGACTTCGAGTAACCAAGCGTAATCAAATCGGTAGCAAGTTCGATTGGTCGCGCCATTGCGGAGAGAAAACAGTTGGCCAAGTATGGGTTCAACCAACAACTGTAGCAGGATATATGGTGTTAACGCCATCTATTGTTTTGTATTATAATATCTATTTTCCTTATTCCGCATATTTTATCTATACTTTCGCACGCTATTTTTAATCTATGTATTTTACACAACCCCTTCCTCTCCAAAAAGAACGGAACGCCAACCGCCGCCCGCGCTGTTCCCTCCCTCTTCGTCTAAACACTTATCACAATAACAAAACATGTTGGTAATATTGGTAACATGTGGCGATGTCTATATAAATAAAAATCCATTACTAAATCTATGTACGTACATTATTTTAGAACAGCTGAACCTATTTCCCTAAATCCTTAGTGTCGATTTTTATGTTTTACATGATTTTAAAGTTCGATTAATTAATTGTACCATTCCTGTTTACTTTAATTTTAGCTTATTTTATTCCATTCTATTCCATCATCCGCATTTTATGGTAATAAGTCTTACTATTAGGGGGTTCGATTTCCACAAAATACTATTTGGGATTGTGAAGATTTTGAAGATCGTGAAGATATTATAAATGTAAATTTGAGTTTGTTTATTTGTTATGCTTTCACGCCCCAACTAGAGATCCGATAATCATGACATTTTGCATATATGTTGTTAGGCGTACAAAAGGCGTTACAAAAGGACCCGAGAGAAATATCAAATGTACATTAAGGAGAGGCCGCAGTCAAAAGCTAGCGAAAGCGAATCTATATATATGCTATCAGCATTGTAATTGATGATGATGATGTCCTCCTTGACGTGTCCGTCAACAGCGAACCTTGTTAATTTCGTGAACGAGAGCGAATGTGGCTCGCGAAACCAGATTTTGTTTTAAAGGTACGGTTACAAGGCGCACAGTGTAACTGACCGAAGTAATTTAGGGCGTAAAAATAGGAAGGCTTGGGGCGGTTCTTTGCGGAGAGGCGTTTTGCATCGAGATTGTGTAGCCGATGTTCCTTGAAAGTTTCTACTGCCTTTTTAACAGAGTTGCGCCATTCTGATCTCTGTTGCGCAAGCTTTCCCACTTGTGTGAAGGTGTATTACACGCGGTGAGATGGCGCTTGATCACATCTCTGTAGCGGAGGTATTGGCCCCCAGGCTTGCGCTTTCCATGTTTCAGCTGTGAATAAAACACTGACTTAGGCAACCTGGAGTCATTCATACGTAGAATGTGACCGCACCATCTCAGCTGGCGTGCAATAAGTAGCGACTCTATTCCGCTGAGCCCACTCCGCCGTAGGATTTCAGAGTTGGGTATATGGTCCTGCCATTTCACACAAAGTATCGATCGTAAGCATCTCATGTGAAAGACATCAAGTTTCCTTATGTCGCTTCTATAGAGGCACCATATCTCAGAGGCATAAAGCAGTATGGGAAGTACAATAGCTTTATACACAGCGATTTTAGTGTGTAGTTTCAGATCGTGAGAATCCCAAACTCTGGCCCGTAGTTTTCCGAAGGACCAAGCCGCTTTCGATATCCTTGACGAGATCCCTCTATTTGGGTGAAAACCATACTGAGTTTCTGGCAAAATACGCATTGTAATTACCATAATATCAGCTCTCTTTGGTTTTAAATTAAAAGGAAGTTTTTGAAATGTTGTCTTAATATTTATAGTTTAAAAAAAAATTTTTATTAGATTTAGATCTATTACTAGCTTTTTATCGCGGTTTTATCCGAGTTAGTATTAATTTGCGACATCAATGGGAACTGTACTTTTTAATGAATACAAGGTATTCTATGTCCTTCTATGAACTTTTGACAACGTGTATGCAGAATTTTATTTTACGGCGAAAAAGCGTAACAAACAAGCCAACTCCTCTCGATAAATCCCTTAATATTTTTCTATATGTAAATTAATCCCTTTTATCAAGATTGTAATTCTATTATATGCTATCTATTGGTGTAAATTAATAAAATAGATATCATCAAGGTATAAATATTGTAAGATTTGTGCTCATGTGTTTTATAAATGAGTCGAGAAATATTACTTTTTAATTTGTACAAAGTGAGCTATCTGAGTTTATTTAATCTTTGTTAAAATGTTATTCAACGAACGTAAATAATGATAATCCGTACCATCCTGTCCCGATTCTGAGTTAATAGGTACATGACATATTTTGCCTTATGCTTGGTTAAGTGTATCCGAAATGTGATTTAATATATTTTATTTATTTCTCTTTTAGCTATCAATCTTATAGATTAATCTAGTATTAAATACTACTAGTGGGTGCCCAGTGGTCGACATTCGACCATAGTTCATTGATTTTTTAAAGGGATAAATATTATAATAATAGTTATATGTTATAATATCATTGTTGAATGTACAATGAAAAAGGGTAATTGGAACGTAAGAGTAAAATAATGCATACAGTTGAGCATAGCAACCTCCTTCACAACCTTTTTTGAAGTCCTTTATTGACAGATGTCAAAATGTCTTTTTTATTTACATGTGTGTATATGTTGTGTAAAATTGAAGCAGTAGTGCGAGTAATGCATATTTTAATTAATTTAATGTACTTCTAATGCGTTTTATATAAAATAAATAGCTTTCTGCACTTCTCCTCCATATAAACTTTAACTATTCCAAGTTCCACGTTCATCCGTTCGCGCAATTCCGTTAAAAAGGGATACAAAGTTTAGGCTTCACGTATTAATATATATGAAGATAAGTATTTTATGATTATTTCAAAGTTCTAAAAAGATAATGTTCCAACTTTCCAGGAAGTTTTTGTGGCATCTTAGGATTCATATTCAGATGTATTATTATTTCCCATCCAGTTCACCTCCAATATTACAAAACATAGAGTCAATTAGTACCAGATTATGAATAAAATATAGATGCCGCCAAATACTTCTGTAATACACTCGTATTTATTCGTAATTTTTACTTGTAATTCAACATTTTTTGTTTTTATTATAATTTCATATAAATTACCAAATTCTGATAATATCGTGAAGTACCTAAGGTTTATTGACAACACTTTCGATCAAAATTAGTATGTTGGTTCGATTTTGAAATTTAGTTTTTTTTCTTTTATTTAATTTCTGTTATTTATAGAATTTGACGTATAAATAAAACTAGCTATAAACAGCGGGTTGCCCTGTTGGCGTTCACAGTTCGGCTTTTCGCGGTAATGCTCGGTTCTCTATGAACGATCAACCCGCCTTCGTTTACCTGCTATGACGTCAAAAAATAAAAGAGAACTTTAATCAGATCTTTACATTTCCAAGTCTTTGTTAAGCAACCAGTCGGAAACTGAAAACAGTTGAAGGCGTCGCTCGTTACGTTAGTACAGTTGCATCCTATTTGCATATCCGATATCTTGATTTTCTCCTCCTCGGTGCTTTGATTTACAAACTGCATATATTACTACCTTTTCAGTGACGTATTTGTAGAGAAGTCTTAATGAAAACCTGTATTCATTTCTTTACTCGAGAAAATTTCAAAA
>MU160850.1:43254-60110 GCA_015888305.1 Antheraea pernyi | reverse complement strand
AGATTTAAACGTATAAAGGCGAAATGTAAGGGATAACTGAAATCGTGTACATGTATGTAGTTAGTGGACGAGCATTGTGTTTTTATTTATACGGCATTTGGTCCCAGTGTTATTGATATTTTGCGCTTTTTTACGTTAAATTGAGAGTCTAGCTGGAGATTTAAAAGATTTTTTTAACGTGGTAGGCATTAACTTTATCATCCTGAAGTACTATTATAAATACAAATGTGAATTTGTGTGTTTGTTACATTCTAATGCCTCAAACACTCGACTAATCATTATAATCGATACATAAGTATATATTTATGCGGAGGGTAGTTAGCTTTGATTTTGTACGTGACCCTTTATCTAGTTATTGTTGATCGAACAAACATATACTTGGTGACAGATTTTCAACTTAAGGGAGGTAGCTAGCCAAGCGAATTTATAAAAAAAACCTTACCACCATGCTATGATTTCATCACAATATTTTGCTTCACCGTATCTCCGACTCAGTTCCAAGGAATCGCACCTACGTACATCGACGCTGTGTTTAAACGCTATCAGCTAAACTATTACCGCTTCAAATTAATAAAAAATACTTACATAATATATAGCACACAGGGATAACTTAGTTTCCTATTAAATACTTTTTCGAATACGATTTGTAAATATCCAAAATGTATCGAACAATATCTATACACATTATAAGAATAAAAAACTAACGTGTCTGTACTTTTAGATTTTTAAAAGATTAGTGCAGGTGTCATGGAATAAGTTATAAATTACATGTCAATTCTTTTTAGAAATGTCTGTCTGTTTGTTTAATGACGCATCACTGCTAAAGTACTACGTTCACGATAAAACCATAAAGAGAGAGAGAGAGAGAAGAAGAAGAAGAAAATTATAAAGCATATCTTCGAGTAACATTTACTCTTGGTTTCATTAAAATCGGTCTATTCTATCCAAAGTTATTGTAATTCTAATGACGACGCTACTTAAGTACAAGAGAAAAGGAGATAAGTAAATGGACTTGATATATTGAAATGATTTTATTAGTAACTGTTTCTGTACATTAGATTCAACGCGGACGGAGTCGCGGGCACAGCTAGTACACGAATAAAAACAAACACACGTTCCCTAAATAGGTGCACAGATTATAGAGAACTTACCGACCTTGGTAATAATTCATGACACGTTATGATCAAATGTCTGTCTGAAACGTACGTGTGTGAGAAGGGTCCAAAGTAGGCAGTTGATTAACCCCATTCCGACAGTTTGACTTCCATATTATACATGGCGAGCGGCTTTTCATTCGAAATGTTATAGGTCAGTAATAACACCCTGGAACATAAGCGTAATTAAAATTTTATAAGAACATTCACGGAAAGAGGCCGGAGATATTTCTCTTTTATTCTTTATACCATAATTTCAACTGATGTAAACGAACAGATGGGTTACCTGATTTTAAGTGATCAGTCCATAGACACTTGCAAAACCAGGGGAGTCGCAAGTGCGTTGCCAGCCTGTGTTTTTGGGAGGAAGGGGGGAAGAGGAAAAGCGAGAAGGGAGGGGGAGAGGGGAAATGGGCATGTCCTCTCACTGACTGAAGGAAACGAAACAATGCAAGCATTGTTACTTCACGTCGGTTTTCTGTGGATCGGGTAGTAATCCCCCGGGCGAGCCGACCCATTTATGCTGAAACCAGTAGTAGCTTCAGCGTGGCTCTACCACCTACTGTAATAAGTATATCAATGTAATTGATGAATAAAATTAGGCTACAATAATTAATTGACTTGTTTTAATTAATAAGATGTGGTCCATATTGGAAAAAATCTATTTGTTTACATAAAGACAATAATATATATTGTCTTTTTTTATGCTAAAAGGCAGCAAACAGGCAGACGGCCCTCCTGATGGTAAATGGTTACCGTCGCCTATGTACAACTGCAACACCAAGGGCATCACTGTAGTGCTACCGACTTTGAAGAGTGCGTTTTATTCCTTTCTTAAAGAGCCCTATATCATAGCCTTGAGGAAAAATTGTCTAATTGTCTCTGTTTCTATCTATAACGGCATCAAGATTTTTTAACTAAATATAAAATAGCACGTTTGATAAATTTGTTTACATTATCGATCCATCCCGACTTTGCATGGGAGCAATGCATTGATGGGTCATGATAAATTTCTAAATTATTTAGATCCATTTTTTTTACCTTGTTGTTAGAAACTACCTAGGAATTTTCGCATTTTTGAGTATTCGTGACAAAAGTAGTTTTTCATAATATAAAGTTTTTAAATGAGTTTATAGATTTGAGGTTAACTGTCGGTATACATTATTTTTGTTTGTTTACATTATAAATTATTATTTGATAGATACTTTGCCTCACATCTTTTTTTTACTTGATACTGTATCAGGTATATAAAAAATTAATAGTAAAGGCAATTAATTGTATTTAATGTTTTTTAAGCTAAAGAAGTATTACTTCTTACGTACATATGTACATACGTTTTTAAACATTACTTACATTCATTTATGTCTAAATATATACGCGACAAATAGTCGTGGTGGCCAAGTGGTTTGACCGATGGAATACTATTTCGATGTCCGCAGGTTCGACCCCCGGCATGTACCAACGAATTTTTCGGAATTCGCGTACATTTACTAATTTAAATTGGTAACACTATCGACTGACGGTGAAGGAAAACATCGTGAGGAAACCTGAACCTGAGAGATATTCTTGTAGTAGTACTACTGTATGTGGGAAAAATATAGAACTGTGGATTTCTCAGAGTTTGAAATCGCCATAAGTCGTGGGCTGGCGTGGTGATTACGCCCATGCCTTCGGGAAGAGGCCTATGGCCCTGCAGTAGGTCTCTTACAGGTTGATGATGATTTATGTCTAAATATTAATTACATCACTTTTCGTACACAATGTCTATTAAGTAAAAAAATACGTAGAGTACTAATATATTTAATTACGATGATGAAACAAAGTTATTTCGGTAAAGATAAATCTTGGCATGTCGCGTTTTACATTTTTAGTTTGCTTTGTCACCCCAAAGCGGTCACTATGAATTAATTATATATAGAAATTTTGTTAATAATACTGTCGATTTTGTTTGTTATCTGTAGTAAAAAATGTGTGCTACGTTATATTAAATAATGAATAATATTTAATGGTTTAGGTAAAAAAAAATTAGGTTGACATTCTGACTTCTGTATTGACTAAATTACTAAAATCTGTTCTGAGAATATGTCAATCACTTAAAAACGAATCATGTAAATTGATTCAGTGATTTTCGAATTATATGAGTGACGATCACACTGATTGGCGTTGCGTTTTTTCATTACATAGTATAAAACAAAGTCCCCTAACGCGTCTGTCTGTCTGTCTGTTCGCGATAAACTCAAAAACTACTGAACGGATTTTCATGCGGTTTTCACCAGTAGATAAAGTGATCCATGAGGAACGTTTTGGTATTTAATTTTTTTTATAATCAGGGCGGGACAACGTCTGTCGTGTCCGCTAGTAATATATATAAAGGATATAAACCGAATATTATATATTAGTGGTGGTGTAGCGGTAATAAACCCTAATATTAAGTCTAGAGGTCATGTGTTCAAACCCGGTACATAACAAATTTTTAATCCATAACAAAGAGCCAAAGCACGTTATCGATTTGCGGGATAGGGGGTTCAATCAACATGTCAGGCGGGTTTTAATGTTTAAAAGCTATTATAGGGTGGATCAATATGTGAACGATGGTGATGTCTGGAAATGACAGCAATCTCTGTACATCCACCAAAAAGGAATGTAACTATTTATGTTTGTAAAATATTTACCATGAAAAGATAAACCAGATCGAGTTTCTTGCCGGTTTTTCTCAATGACTAGATTATTTTTCGAACGAGTGGTAGCTTTGAGATTCATTCGCGCCTTCTCAGGAACTAAATAAAATAAAATATTTTAATTTTGATTTTTTGCTTATTGAGCCTAATTGTCACTTCAGTGTATGGTTGTTAAATATGATATAATACTAGTTTCTGCCCGCGGCTTTGTCCGTGGAATAGTTACTTTGGGTTAACGATGCCAAACACACAGAGGAAACTCTCAAAAGAAAAAAAAAACTCGATTTTTGTTCCGCTCCTATTGGTCTTAGCGTGATAATATATAACCTATCTGTTACGAATTTTTCAAATCGGACTAGTAGTTCCTGAGATTAGCGCGTTCAACCAAACAAACGAACAAAGTCTCCTGCTATGTAGATTCATGAGGAACGTTTTGGAATTTAATTTGTCAAGGATTTTTTTTATAATCAGGGCGGGACAACGTCTGCCGTGTCCGCTAGTAATATATATAAAGGATATAAACCGAATATTATATATTAGTGGTGGTGTAGCGGTAATAAACCCTGATATTAAGTCTAGAGGTCATATGTTCAAACCCGGTACATAACAAATTTTTAATCCATAACAAAGAGCCAAAGCACGTTATCGATTTGCGGGATAGGGGGTTCAATCAACATGTCAGGCGGGTTTTAATGTTTAAAAGCTATTATAGGGTGGATCAATATGTGAACGATGGTGATGTCTGAAAATGACAGCAATCTCTGTACATCCACCAAAAAGGAATGTAACTATTTATGTTTGTAAAATATGTCTCATGAAAAGATAAACCAGATCGAGTTTCTTGCCGGTTTTTCTCAATGACTACATTATTTTCCGCACCGGTGGTAGCTTTGAGATTCAGGAACTAAATAAAATAAAATAATTTGATTTTTTGCTTATTGAGCCTAATTGTCACTTCAGTGTATGGTTGTTAAATATGATATAATACTAGTTTCTGCCCGCGGCTTTGTCCGTGGAATAGTTACTTTGGGTTAACGATGCCAAACACACAGAGGAAACTCTCAAAAGAAAAAAAAAACTCGATTTTTGTTCCGCTCCTATTGGTCTTAGCGTGTTAATATATAACCTATCTGTTACGAATTTTTCAAATCGGACTAGTAGTTCCTGAGATTAGCGCGTTCAACCAAACAAACGAACAAAGTCTCCTGCTATGTAGAATTAGTACAGATGTATACGATTACTTCAGTAGTAAGAATGCTTATGGGATCAAATGTCTAAATGTAAAATATTATCGTTATATTTATTAGCGTAAAACACAAACTTGATTATCATCCCTAATTTAATAAAGTGAACAATCTTTTCATTACAACAATATCAATGTTTTTCTTAAATAAATTGTGGTTAATGGTTCGTTTGTTTTCCATATTATTATTTTCAGAGGAAAGCATTCGCCTTTTTCATTATTTTTATAAAAAAAAGGATAATCAGAAAAGAACCTACAACAATGGGATGTGATTAGCATCTTTTGTCTACGATTCCTTTTTTCGCGCCCCGAGAAAGGAATATATATTTTCGCAAAACACATTCGATGAATTCGCAAATATCTTCCCTTTGTTACGGTACTCACTGGGAGTAAATTAAAAAAAAACTCCAATAAGAGGCGGAATTTATTTAGTTAATTGAAGTGAAAATAATCTAAATATATAAAGATCCAGTATCATGATGTTTGTTCATGATGAACTCCAAAACTACTCAACCGATCTTCATAAAAGTTGTCATTTATATATAATTAGGTCCAAATTAAGAGACAGCATAAATTATATTTCAATTAATGACTTCAATATTTTCTAATTATATGATTGTCAATGTTGATTATTGTTATTAATTGTGAGTTTCATCAGCCTCGTACAGATGGCGTTTTAAATTGGTTTATTAAGAGAACACTCTAGGACCGATTGTTATAGATATCTTATAGATGGCTGTTCGTTTGCCACCTTTTGACATAAAAAAAAACATCTCTCTTCAGCGAGACCTTACTCTTTTACATAATTACACGGATTCTGTCTATGTTCCCTTCATTTAACGTTGTTCAAAACATTATCCCAAGGAAATGTAATTATTCAGAAAGCTTAGTAAAACATCGCAGCGCTGTTATTAATTCGCACATTATAAAGGCGGGCGGCGTTTTTCCGAGGTATCTATCCCCCGGGTGTTTTTAACTGAATTTATTTCGTACACGTTTAACATTCGGAGTCTTCGGGGCGTTATCAATCTTCCTACTTCAGTTCGAAGGGAAATTAACCGACCAACTTTTATATATTACTAGCTGTGCCCGCGACTCCGTCCGCGTGAAACCCAATGTAAAAAAACAACGACTAATAACGTTATCTGAGTATATTAAGTCTATTCACTTATCTACTTTTCTCTCGTAGTTAAGCCGTGTCGTCATTAAAAAAATCTATTTACTACGTAACCACGCTTTTTCATCAAGTTTTTAGGCGGAATTATTTAACCTATAATACCAAATACTTTATCATTGTTGTAAATCAAGATATAAGAACTGAGCAACAGCAACGCGTGGATGGGTCAGCGCCTGGCCACGATGACCACAACTCTCGTGGTCAGGCGCATCAGGAGGTTGGGCCTCAGGGTGGCCCTCGAGAAGACCGAGGCCCTACTCTTTCATGTGCCTCGGCGGGGGCCACCACCTGGGGCCCACATTGTGGTGAGGCATTTCTAAAAATGATTGAAATGTATTTTATTACTTATTCAAAGACACCTGCAACAAATTTATTCATAAAAATCTAAAAAGTATATACACGTTAGATTTACATTCTTGTTATATAAATAAATATATAAGATAGCACAGATCTGATTATATCACATAATCGATTTCAGTTAAAGCTTACTTCCAATGTATATTTGTGCGAACATCGTCAATATCAGATCTTTTCTCACGAAGCTCATATCGCTTACGTTCGCTGCACTAATCACAGCGGTGGGTTATTTAACCAATCCGTGCATGGCTTCCCGTAATTGCTGCATCTTTGTTCGTGCAACATCTAACGGACACATTATTGTTGCTCGAGACCCTACAACGTCGTCGCATAACAAGCGTTCTTTACAAAAGGAAATTGTGAGTGTGCCGTCTATAACACCGAACTTGAGTGGTACTGTGTTCAGCGGCCACATTCGTTACCCGGCTACATCAGCTGTGCGGCAAAACCGAAACGACAGGGTAAGTCGTGCATTATACTATTAATGCAGTGTTAGCGAACGTCTTACACTACCCAGTACCCTGTGGTATGTGCACAATATTAAAAACATACCATATAAAGAAGAAATACGGAGCAGGGGAAGCATTCTTGTAGTTCATGAATACCAAGAATTAACCTTCAATTCGGTGGTGATCCTGCAAACAAAGAGCAGAAGGATTCATATCCACGATAGCGTTTCACATGCTATAGTAATATCCAGACACAACACCTGTGTGACATACCGACGTGACTGACGACGCAATTAGTACGTTCATCCATCGGGTCGTGGACGTTCTGACGCGGGACATTGTGGATTATAATTTAAAAATGGCTATAAAAGATAAGAATAAAGCCACCATAAAGGAAATAATCTCAATAAAAAATTATATGGAAGATTCACAGAAAACTGACATGAAGTAACAGGGCTTGCATTGTTGCGTTTCATTCGGACCAAAAGCATAGGCTGGCAATGCACTTGCGACTTCCTGAAAAATTTTCCATCATCCATTCTCAGTTTTTCACACCATCAGATAATCCCAATTTTTCCCGATCCGGCGATACCACACACACCTGTATCCGATGCTTCCGCGACAGCGTAGTTCACGAAAATAGGTATATTCCTAAATCGACGTGACCTAAGCGGTGAGTATAAGAACACCCGCCCACTCTTGCGTCCCCTTGTGTTGTTAGTGTCTATGGACGGTAGTGAACACTTAACATCAGGTGATCTACCTGTTCGTTTGCCTCCTATGATATAAAAAAAAGGAAGAAGGGGAGTGGCCGGGAAGGGGCGGGAGGGTGCGGTAGGGGCGGGAGGAGGTCCTTCGAGCCGCCCCATCTGTCTGCCCGGCCGAAGTTGACCTTCGGGCTCCTACCTATAGGGGCAAACTGGGTACACACCAGCTGCCTCCCGTCGTCCGCCGAACCTGTGCAATGAGATGAGCCCCCGGCTCGTCTCCTCAGGTCCGGCTACGGTGGCGCGAGGAGTTGTGCAAAGCGCCGCCTCCTCCCGCCTGTCCTCCGTTGGCGGAGAGGGCCACTTAGAGGGTCTACCTCGCGGACACTCCGCCCTCTCTTCTGTGAGGTGACCTCGCAGAAATATATAGCCTTCCTAACCTGACCTTCCTCGATAAATGAGCTATATAACACTCAAAGAGTTTTTCAAATCGGACCAGTAGTTCCTGAGATTCCCCCTACAACGTCACAAACTTTACCTCTTTATAATATTAGCATAGATATCCTTACCTCCCTTCCTCTTACGCAAACGTTGAATGTCAGAGCGTGGGTTACATCTACTTCCAAAAATATTACTACTAGTGGTAGGGCTTTTTGTCTGCCTGGCTAGCTACCACCCTCAACTTGAAAATTTGTCACCAAGTACCTGTTGGTGTGTTCCGACACAGCTTCTGCGAGATGACCTCCTCGCAGAAGGAGGCCATCGCCCGCCAAGCCTGTTCGCTGCCGACCATGGCCAAACCCACGCTCGGCAGCGACAAATTCCCCGCCACATTCCCCACCGCCGCAGCCAGAATTCGGCGCTGCCCCTCCCACGCAGCACACTCGGACAGAGTGTGCTGCGCGGTGTCCTCATCAGCGCCGCACTTGTGACATGCGGCGGTCGGCTCCCTGCGTGCGATATGGTGCAGGTACCACCCGAAGCAACCGTGCCCGGTGAGTACCTGCACCATCCGGAACGTCCGCTTCCGCCATTGCCTCGTTCGTCATTCAGCAGGGTGCACCACGTGCAGGTGAGGTTGGCTTGGGTATCTCAAGTCTTATGATGTTATTCGACATCCCTTACACCTCAGCTTCAGCTTCGGCGTGGCTCTACCACCTACAAGGTGCAGATCAAGAGTCCGCAAAAAGAAAGACAAAAAATACAATGTATTCAAGTTCAATTTAATGAATATAAAAGGGCGTTCCTTGAGCTGAGTTGAATAGTATATAGGTAATTAGGTTCCTTAGACTGCAACGAACGTCGCCAATACTGTAGTACTTGCATTTTATTACAGTCGGTTTTCTTCTTGAATACAGAATTAACGCTTCGAACGACTATGGAAAATAGATGGAAATAGTGTATTTATCTTTTTAAACGTAAAATGTATTTGATAGTATACCTAAATATATAAAGCTATTATGTTATGTAAATTAAATTGAGTTTTGTTTTACTTTCCTTCATTTTTACTGATTAGCTTCTACAGAAAGTATAATGATATGCACTTACATTAATTAAGTCCTAACAAACTATGTAAAATTCACGTATTTGTCTAAACAACTCAGGCGCCATCTATTGTACTTTGACGGTACCATATCATAAATTTTCATGCAAGTACCTAAACTAGATCTAGTAAAACTAAAGTTATTCTAATACGTACATTATATGTATGTAAAATAAGGAGTATATTCGAGAAGTAACATGAAAATAGAATTATATTCAAACATCATTTTCAAATGGTTACATTCACAAAGTCACACAAATACAGAAAAATTATTATAATCACAGTTTAAAATGTAGTGAAAATGTTTTGTAAGTCAACAAGAATCCACCGTTAATCGATATCATGTCAACTTATAATTTAGTAATTCATATGTATATCAGTACAGTATGTATACAATAAGTACAGTGTTGTATGTATTAAAGAGACATGTGTCACTGAACAAAGTTTCATGAATAAAAGTCACATGGGACAGTTTTTCAAACAGTACTTAACACAACGCCCCGTCCCATAGCGATATCAATGCTCTAACTTTGTACGAAATATATTCGTATTCGGTAAAAAATTCGCTTTGGGACCTTTTATGTCGAAAATATATGAACACGCTTAACTATGATATTATGGTATGGACTACGTTTTTTAGTCTCTTTTACATATTAAAATATTATTATTATTCACGCTGATAAATAAACAGGGTAGAATTTAAAATCAGTGGCAACTACCAGGAGACCAAGAGATCAATAATCCTTTGATAACCGTGGCTGTAATTCCAGCATGCGCAAATGCCACACAACGTTTAGCTTGAAGAACCTGATGTCTAAGAAGAAAAGGTAATGAGTATGAATTGTTCTGAACTTATCGTCGGATCCGCAGGATAAATCACGGAAAACAAGGCAATGGGATATACAACTTTTGATATTAATCTTCAGTGCTCAATTTAGCTATCCCAATGTCATAAAGGTAATATTTTATAGTGCTCTTATTGGATTTTAAAATACTACCCGCCATCACTTATCAGGTGGCAGGGTCATAGGCGGATTAAGCAAGCAAGAATATCGTTTGATACTTAGTGACGATGTGATTGAAGTCAGTGATAGTTTGAGTTCAGAATGTAATTATTTTTTAAGTATAAAAAATATTGGTAAACATTTGGTGAACGATCTTCATCTGAAAAGACTGGGCTAGCCAACCGAACACTTTCAAAGATTTTTGCGATTTCCTTACAACGTTGCAGTTGATAGAAATCTCAGATCGGAGTCTCGATGGTACCCGTTACTACAAAACCACCGTAGCTTCAAAATTATTTCATCATAGGAGCACATGAAGCGCGCGCAGCTATGGATACTGCTTCTTTAGGTTATTATATTTGCATAGAATCATACTTTTCTAAATTAAAAGTAGCCTAAAAAAAACTACCAGTGATAGACCCGTCAAATACGGTCCAACCGTTTAAAAGATTAGCCAAAGCAAATAGACAAACACACAAAAATCCCTCGTCCGCCGAACCTGTGCAATGAGGAGATGGGCCCCCCGGCCCATCCCTTCAGGACCGGCTACGGTGGCGGGAGGAGTTGGGCAAAGCGCCGCTTGCTCCCGCTGGTCCTCCGTTGGCGGAGAGGGCCACTTAGATGGTCTACCTCGCGGGCCCTCTCCGCCGCCTCTTTCTGCGAGATGACCTACTCGCAGAAGGAGGCCATCGCTCGCCAAGCCTGTTCGCTGCCGAGCATGGCCAAAACCACGCTCGGCAGCGACAAATTCCTCGCCACATTCCCCACCGCCGCAGCCAGAATTCGGCGCTGCCCCTCCCACGCAGCACACTCGGACAGAGTGTGCTGCGCGGTGTCCTCATCAGCGCCGCACTTGTGACATGCGGCGGTCGGCTCCCTGCGTGCGATATGGTGCAGGTACCACCCGAAGCAACCGTGCCCGGTGAGTACCTGCACCATCCGGAACGTCCGCTTCCGCCATTGCCTCGTTCGTCATTCAGCAGGGTGCACCACGTGCAGGTGAGGTTGGCTTGGGTATCTCAAGTCTTATGATGTTATTCGACATCCCTTACACCTCAGCTTCAGCTTCGGCGTGGCTCTACCACCTACAAGGTGCAGATCAAGAGTCCGCAAAAAGAAAGACAAAAAATACAATGTATTCAAGTTCAATTTAATGAATATAAAAGGGCGTTCCTTGAGCTGAGTTGAATAGTATATAGGTAATTAGGTTCCTTAGACTGCAACGAACGTCGCCAATACTGTAGTACTTGCATTTTATTACAGTCGGTTTTCTTCTTGAATACAGAATTAACGCTTCGAACGACTATGGAAAATAGATGGAAATAGTGTATTTATCTTTTTAAACGTAAAATGTATTTGATAGTATACCTAAATATATAAAGCTATTATGTTATGTAAATTAAATTGAGTTTTGTTTTACTTTCCTTCATTTTTACTGATTAGCTTCTACAGAAAGTATAATGATATGCACTTACATTAATTAAGTCCTAACAAACTATGTAAAATTCACGTATTTGTCTAAACAACTCAGGCGCCATCTATTGTACTTTGACGGTACCATATCATAAATTTTCATGCAAGTACCTAAACTAGATCTAGTAAAACTAAAGTTATTCTAATACGTACATTATATGTATGTAAAATAAGGAGTATATTCGAGAAGTAACATGAAAATAGAATTATATTCAAACATCATTTTCAAATGGTTACATTCACAAAGTCACACAAATACAGAAAAATTATTATAATCACAGTTTAAAATGTAGTGAAAATGTTTTGTAAGTCAACAAGAATCCACCGTTAATCGATATCATGTCAACTTATAATTTAGTAATTCATATGTATATCAGTACAGTATGTATACAATAAGTACAGTGTTGTATGTATTAAAGAGACATGTGTCACTGAACAAAGTTTCATGAATAAAAGTCACATGGGACAGTTTTTCAAACAGTACTTAACACAACGCCCCGTCCCATAGCGATATCAATGCTCTAACTTTGTACGAAATATATTCGTATTCGGTAAAAAATTCGCTTTGGGACCTTTTATGTCGAAAATATATGAACACGCTTAACTATGATATTATGGTATGGACTACGTTTTTTAGTCTCTTTTACATATTAAAATATTATTATTATTCACGCTGATAAATAGACAGGGTAGAATTTAAAATCAGTGGCAACTACCAGGAGACCAAGAGATCAATAATCCTTTGATAACCGTGGCTGTAATGCCAGCATGCGCAAATGCCACACAACGTTTAGCTTGAAGAACCTGATGTCTAAGAAGAAAAGGTAATGAGTATGAATTGTTCTGAACTTATCGTCGGATCCGCAGGATAAATCACGGAAAACAAGGCAATGGGATATACAACTTTTGATATTAATCATCAGTGCTCAATTTAGCTATCCCAATGTCATAAAGGTAATATTTTATAGTGCTCTTATTAGATTTTAAAATACTACCCGCCATCACTTATCAGGTGGCAGGGTCATAGGCGGATTAAGCAAGCAAGAATATCGTTTGATACTTAGTGACGATGTGATTGAAGTCAGTGATAGTTTGAGTTCAGAATGTAATTATTTTTTAAGTATATTTTAATTTTGATTTTTTGCTTATTGAGCCTAATTGTCACTTCAGTGTATGGTTGTTAAATATGATATAATACTAGTTTCTGCCCGCGGCTTTGTCCGTGGAATAGTTACTTTGGGTTAACGATGCCAAACACACAGAGGAAACTCTCAAAAGAAAAAAAAAACTCGATTTTTGTTCCGCTCCTATTGGTCTTAGCGTGATAATATATAACCTATCTGTTACGAATTTTTCAAATCGGACTAGTAGTTCCTGAGATTAGCGCGTTCAACCAAACAAACGAACAAAGTCTCCTGCTATGTAGAATTAGTACAGATGTATACGATTACTTCAGTAGTAAGAATGCTTATGGGATCAAATGTCTAAATGTAAAATATTATCGTTATATTTATTAGCGTAAAACACAAACTTGATTATCATCCCTAATTTAATAAAGTGAACAATCTTTTCATTACAACAATATCAATGTTTTTCTTAAATAAATTGTGGTTAATGGTTCGTTTGTTTTCCATATTATTATTTTCAGAGGAAAGCATTCGCCTTTTTCATTATTTTTATTAAAAAAAGGATAATCAGAAAAGAACCTACAACAATGGGATGTGATTAGCATCTTTTGTCTACGATTCCTTTTTTCGCGCCCCGAGAAAGGAATATATATTTTCGCAAAACACATTCGATGAATTCGCAAATATCTTCCCTTTGTTACGGTACTCACTGGGAGTAAATTAAAAAAAAACTCCAATAAGAGGCGGAATTTATTTAGTTAATTGAAGTGAAAATAATCTAAATATATAAAGATCCAGTATCATGATGTTTGTTCATGATGAACTCCAAAACTACTCAACCGATCTTCATAAAAGTTGTCATTTATATATAATTAGGTCCAAATTAAGAGACAGCATAAATTATATTTCAATTAATGACTTCAATATTTTATAATTATAAATTATATGATTGTCAATGTTGATTATTGTTATTAATTGTAAGTTTTATCAGCCTCGAACAGATGGCGTTTTAAATTGGTTTATTAAGAGAACACTCTAGGACCGATTGTTATAGATATCTTATAGATGGTTGCCACCTTTTGACATAAAAAAAAACATCTCTCTTCAGCGAGACCTTACTCTTTTACATAATTACACGGATTCTGTCTATGTTCCCTTCATTTAACGTTGTTCAAAACATTATCCCAAGGAAATGTAATTATTCAGAAAGCTTAGTAAAACATCGCAGCGCTGTTATTAATTCGCACATTATAAAGGCGGGCGGCGTTTTTCCGAGGTATCTATCCCCCGGGTGTTTTTAACTGAATTTATTTCGTACACGTTTAACATTCGGAGTCTTCGGGGCGTTATCAATCTTCCTACTTCAGTTCGAAGGGAAATTAACCGACCAACTTTTATATATTACTAGCTGTCTTGATAGAGGATGGGGCTCCCTGACGTTCCGACTGGTGCAGGTCCTGACCGGACATTGTTGCTTCGGTTGGTACCTGTACCGGATAGCACGCAGGGAGCCGACTGCCGTATGTCATCAGTGTGGCGTTGACCCGGACACCGCGCAGCACACTCTGTCTGAGTGTGCTGCGTGGGAGGAGCAACGTCGCACTCTGGTTGCGGCGGTAGGGCAAGATCTGTCACTGCCGAGCGTGGTTGCGGCCATGCTCGGCAGTGAGGCAGTGTGGAACGCAATGGCCGCCTTCTGCGAGGAAGTCGTCTCGCAGAAGGAGGCGGCGGAGAGGGTTCGTGAGCAAGATCCTCAAAGTGACCCTCTCCGCCAACGGAGGACAGGCAGGAGGAGGCGGCAGTTTGATCGCCTCCTCCCTCCGTAGCTGGACCGGGGAGGATGGGTCGGGGGACCCATCTTCCCATTGCACAGGTCCGGCGGAAGGATGAGACGGCCGGTGTGTACCCGGCTGTCTCCTAACAAGACGGGGCCCGGCGGCGGCGCGTTCGCTACTGGGCCAAACGCTGGGGCGGCACGATGAAGTCTATAAAGATCTCGTGCCGCCCCAACTATAGCGGCAGACGTACACCGTGGGATTTTAGTCCGTGCGACTCGCACATAACCCACCCTCTCCCCCGGGAGGGTGGCGTATCCATAAGGGATTTCCCCACGTTAAAAAAAAAAGAAAAAAAAAGGGCTATCGGAAGGACTAATAGTCGTTGAAGTTGATTGAAGCCCAGTTTGAATTGGCAGGGTCATAGGCGGATTAAGCAAGCAAGAATATCGTTTGATACTTAGTGACGATGTGATTGAAGTCAGTGATAGTTTGAGTTCAGAATGTAATTATTTTTTAAGTATAGCTGCTAAAAATATTGGTAAACATTTCGTGAACGATCTTCATCTGAATAGACTGGGCTAGCCAACCGAACACTTTCAAAGATTTTTGCGATTTCCTTACAACGTTGCAGTTGATAGAAATCTCAGATCTTCAGTCTGTGCGAGTCGGACATAACCCACCCTCTCCCCCGAGGGGGTGGCGTATACATAAGGGATTTCCCCACGTTTAAAAAAAAAAAGGTAGTAAATATATATATTTATTTCTTAATCTTCTTCAGGTTTAGTTTATACTAGGGATGAATTATTAATTAGTTTTCAATATTAAAAATGATTTTTTCCATACATACTTTTCTAAAAATTATATTTATATAGTTCTACCAGCAAGGATAATTAATTGTTTGAAAGAAATTATTGCATAATTTTTTTGATAATCCATTTTGTATATAGATTTATTACTGCAAAGTAGTTTCGCTTAATAATGATTATTATTTAACAGTTTCCTTTTATGTTGTTTCTTTGAGAAAGATAAACTTTTAATACTTCACTATCGAACTTATGATTCAAGCCAATAAATAAAATTACGGCGATAAAACCGTAAATCAACAACATAAGTTAATAATTGGCTCACCGAATACAATAAATAACAGGCAATGTAACCTGTATCAACAGATTTTGCTCGCGCGAAATTATTATTTATTATAATACTTTATCTTATCTTTAAGCTCTTTAAAATTGTTTTTACCTATAAATATATAAAATTTTCACTATTTTTGTAACTATTTCTCGTTATATTTATCCATTCATATGAATACCATATATACGTATAGGTAAAGTAGACTACCCGACAAATTGGCAATATGCTTTGGGACTTTATTATAAAACCTACTACTTTACCTATACGTATATATGGTATTCATATGAATGGATAAATATAACGAGAGTCTGAAGGTTTTAATTATAGGGTGGTTCAATATGTGAACGATGGTGACGTCTGGAAATGATGCCCCTCTCTGTGCATCCACCCAAAACTAATGTAACCATGTCTATAACAATGTATATTCGTAAAAATATGTTATGTGTGAAGAAAAGATAAACCAGCTGAAGCTATTACTGGTTTCAGCATGAATGGGTCGGCTCGCCCGGGGTACTACCACCCTCTCACAGAACACCGACGTGAAGTAACAGTGCTTGCATTGTTGCGTTTCGTTCGGTCAGTGAGACCGCTGGCGGACCACCTCCCCTACCCTTCCCCCAAACACAGGATGGCAACGCACTTGCGACTCGCCCTGTGATCACTTAACATCAGGTGACCCACCTGTTCGTTTGCCACCTTTTGACATAAAAAAAAACATCTCTCTTCAGCGAGACCTTACTCTTTTACATAATTACACGGATTCTGTCTATGTTCCCTTCATTTAACGTTGTTCAAAACATTATCCCAAGGAAATGTAATTATTCAGAAAGCTTAGTAAAACATCGCAGCGCTGTTATTAATTCGCACATTATAAAGGCGGGCGGCGTTTTTCCGAGGTATCTATCCCCCGGGTGTTTTTAACTGAATTTATTTCGTACACGTTTAACATTCGGAGTCTTCGGGGCGTTATCAATCTTCCTACTTCAGTTCGAAGGGAAATTAACCGACCAACTTTTATATATTACTAGCTGT
>MU160850.1:2734-40586 GCA_015888305.1 Antheraea pernyi | reverse complement strand
AGGCGCCATCTATTGTACTTTGACGGTACCATATCATAAATTTTCATGCAAGTACCTAAACTAGATCTAGTAAAACTAAAGTTATTCTAATACGTACATTATATGTATGTAAAATAAGGAGTATATTCGAGAAGTAACATGAAAATAGAATTATATTCAAACATCATTTTCAAATGGTTACATTCACAAAGTCACACAAATACAGAAAAATTATTATAATCACAGTTTAAAATGTAGTGAAAATGTTTTGTAAGTCAACAAGAATCCACCGTTAATCGATATCATGTCAACTTATAATTTAGTAATTCATATGTATATCAGTACAGTATGAATATAATAAGTACAGTGTTGTAGTATTATGTTTATACAAAACATGTGTCACTGAACAAAGTTTCATGAATAAAAGTCACATGGGACAGTTTTTCAAACAGTGCTTAACACAACGCCCCGTCCCATAGCGATATCAATGCTCTAACTTTGTACGGAATATATTCGTATTCGGTAAAAAATTCGCTTTGGGACCTTTTATGTCGAAAATATATGAACACGCTTAACTATGATATTATGGTATGGACTACGTTTTTTAGTCTCTTTTACATATTAGAATATTATTATTATTCACGCTGATAAATAAACAGGGTAGAATTTAAAATCAGTGGCAACTACCAGGAGACCAAGAGATCAATAATCCTTTGATAACCGTGGCTGTAATTCCAGCATGCGCAAATGCCACACAACGTTTAGCTTGAAGAACCTGATGTCTAAGAAGAAAAGGTAATGAGTATGAATTGTTCTGAACTTATCGTCGGATCCGCAGGATAAATCACGGAAAACAAGGCAATGGGATATACAACTTTTGATATTAATCATCAGTGCTCAATTTAGCTATCCCAATGTCATAAAGGTAATATTTTATAGTGCTCTTATTAGATTTTAAAATACTACCCGCCATCACTTATCAGGTGGCAGGGTCATAGGCGGATTAAGCAAGCAAGAATATCGTTTGATACTTAGTGACGATGTGATTGAAGTCAGTGATAGTTTGAGTTCAGAATGTAATTATTTTTTAAGTATAAAAAATATTGGTAAACATTTGGTGAACGATCTTCATCTGAAAAGACTGGGCTAGCCAACCGAACACTTTCAAAGATTTTTGCGATTTCCTTACAACGTTGCAGTTGATAGAAATCTCAGATCGGAGTCTCGATGGTACCCGTTACTACAAAACCACCGTAGCTTCAAAATTATTTCATCATAGGAGCACATGAAGCGCGCGCAGCTATGGATACTGCTTCTTTAGGTTATTATATTTGCATAGAATCATACTTTTCTAAATTAAAAGTAGCCTAAAAAAAAAATGATTATTATTTAACAGTTTCCTTTTATGTTGTTTCTTTGAGAAAGATAAACTTTTAATACTTCACTATCGAACTTATGATTCAAGCCAATAAATAAAATTACGGCGATAAAACCGTAAATCAACAACATAAGTTAATAATTGGCTCACCGAATACAATAAATAACAGGCAATGTAACCTGTATCAACAGATTTTGCTCGCGCGAAATTATTATTTATTATAATACTTTATCTTATCTTTAAGCTCTTTAAAATTGTTTTTACCTATAAATATATAAAATTTTCACTATTTTTGTAACTATTTCTCGTTATATTTATCCATTCATATGAATACCATATATACGTATAGGTAAAGTAGTAGGTTTTATAATAAAGTCCCAAAGCATATTGCCAATTTGTCGGGTAGTATGTTCAAGTACCATGTCAAGCGGCTTTTAATGTCTGAAGGTTTTAATTATAGGGTGGTTCAATATGTGAACGATGGTGACGTCTGGAAATGATGCCCCTCTCTGTGCATCCACCCAAAACTAATGTAACCATGTCTATAACAATGTATATTCGTAAAAATATGTTATGTGTGAAGAAAAGATAAACCAGCTGAAGCTATTACTGGTTTCAGCATGAATGGGTCGGCTCGCCCGGGGTACTACCACCCTCTCACAGAACACCGACGTGAAGTAACAGTGCTTGCATTGTTGCGTTTCGTTCGGTCAGTGAGACCGCTGGCGGACCACCTCCCCTACCCTTCCCCCAAACACAGGATGGCAACGCACTTGCGACTCGCCCTGTGATCACTTAACATCAGGTGACCCACCTGTTCGTTTGCCACCTTTTGACATAAAAAAAAACATCTCTCTTCAGCGAGACCTTACTCTTTTACATAATTACACGGATTCTGTCTATGTTCCCTTCATTTAACGTTGTTCAAAACATTATCCCAAGGAAATGTAATTATTCAGAAAGCTTAGTAAAACATCGCAGCGCTGTTATTAATTCGCACATTATAAAGGCGGGCGGCGTTTTTCCGAGGTATCTATCCCCCGGGTGTTTTTAACTGAATTTATTTCGTACACGTTTAACATTCGGAGTCTTCGGGGCGTTATCAATCTTCCTACTTCAGTTCGAAGGGAAATTAACCGACCAACTTTTATATATTACTAGCTGTTTCCGCGACTTCGTCTGCGTGAAACCTAATGTAAAAAAACAATGACTAAAAAAGTCATCTGAATGTATTAAGTTTATTTACTTATCTACGTTTCTCTCGTACTTAAGTCGCGTCGTCATTAAAATTACAATCACTTCTGATAGAGTAAGCCGATTTTAGTCAAGTAAGAGCACATGTTACTAGAGGATATTCTTTAGGAATTTCTTGCTGAGGTTTTATCGTGAACGCAGTACATTAGCAGTGATGCATGTTGAAATAAACAGACAGATGATTGAAATGTATTATATTACTTACTCCAAGACCCCTGCAACAATTTTTTTACAAAAATCTAAAAAGTACATATACGTTAGATTTAAATTCTTGTTATATCATTAGATATTGCGGGGTGGTAGGGTTTTAGAGCATGACTGGGTCGTAACCACCACGTATATGGCGGGAAAGTACGTCATAGTGATTCGCTTCTGCGGGTCGCGTTTCGGGATCAGCCTGTGCATATCCAGCTTTTTGTGGGCCGGCATGATAGCGGCGACCGGCCATGCATAGTGTGTCACTCGGTGGTAGTTATTGTTTTTGGATTGTACTATGATTACCATCAAGCATAGAGCAGTCATTTTGCCGTGCAACATAAAAAAGGGATAGAAGATAGCACAGGTCTGATTATATCATCTAATAGATTTCAGTTAAAGCCTGCAGTATATTAAAAGGATACCATATAAACGAGAGATACGGAGCAGGGGAAGGATCGCGCGACTTTATAGTCGATGAATACCAAGGATTAACCATCAATTCAGTGGTGATTCTGTAAACAAAGAGTTTTATACTCACGTATTCTCAATACCAAGCCCAGTACGAGAACGATCAAGCCGATAATGAAGTCTAACCTCAACTGAAATGAGGACTCCATTTATTGAGGAATTCAGTCTAATGTAAACGCACTAAGTCTGAGCACCGATTTAGTTCAAAAGATAACATTGTGGGAACTGGACTTTACAGTTATTAAATTGGATTATTCATCATAATCTATTATCAGATGAAACAAAAAAGTCAAGATAGAACTCTGTGGACAAGAATATGTGACACAAAAAAACTACGACTTCTGTGTATAGACTCAGAATGCTATGAGAGGCTGCAGAGAACCTTTAATAGTACCCAAGCAAACAAAAATATTGCTGGAAATGCAAACTAAAGCTTTGTGTAACACGTTTTAAAGACAGGCATAAGTAAACAAAAAACTTTTTCATTTCTCTTACGATAATTCTGCTTTATTTTCGGTATCCACTTATTTTTATCTGTCCCATCACTACTAAAAATACTTTCTAGTGCGGTTCAGGTCGATATCAGCCTGCTCCTTACGGTCCAACCGTTTAAAAGATTAGCCAAAGCAAATAGACAAACACACAAAAATTGTTTTTTTTTTTAATATAATTAACGTATACATTTTCATATCCATTGCTACTGAACAATATAGTGCTACTGAAGTACAGGTAAGGAAGTGGAAATACTGAAAGTTGTTATATCATCTATGTCAAATTGTATCAATATCTGCGTTAACTAACGGAATCACGCTTACCTCGGAACAGGCCTAAATCAGCCTGCCGTGTTATTTCAGCTGGGATGGACGAAGAAAACGATGTCCCTCTCGCTTGTGCGAAACGATTATCTCAAGTGTTTGTAAGTGTTCGACAGGTACTAATATATATTTCAGGTTGTAGTCGAAATTGTAGATATTCCTCATTAAAACATCACGGCAGGCCCTTTTCGGCCTACAAACGCACTGACGATGAAACACATCTTACTGGTGGGCTTATTTCGACTCGCCGTCCGAACAGGTCGCTAGCTACCCGGTGTCGTACAGAGCGCGCGCCCTGCTACTTAGTGTTGTACTTTCTAATCTAGCTGATCTGAAGTAGCGTTCGTTTGATATAATCATCGATAGCAAAAAATAATAAAAAAAAAAAAGTAATAAAAAAGCAATAAGCCCTGCAGTTATTGATAGTGACAGCAATGAAGAAATATTTTCTTCAGCTGTCGGCTGCATTTATCATCAAAGTAACGCTTTACGTGGTCTACGTGATTACACAAAATAAGCCTTAGGTCCTGTTCCCACTATATTACACATCAGATCGTTGTTTTAGCCAGTCTTGCAGGGCTATCGGAAGGACTAATAGTTGTTCAAGTTGATTGAAGCCCAGTTTGAATCTATACTCACGTATTCTCAATACCAAGCCCAGTACGAGAACGATCAAGCCGATAATGAAGTCTAACCTCAACTGAAATGAGGACTCCATTTATTGAGGAATTCAGTCTAATGTAAACGCACTAACTCTGAGCACCCATTTAGTTCAAAAGATAACATTGTGGGAACTGGACTTTACAGTTATTAAATTGGATTATTCATCATAATCTATTATCAGATGAAACAAAAAAGTCAAGATAGAACTCTGTGGACAAGAATATGTGACACAAAAAAACTACGACTTCTGTGTATAGACTCAGAATGCTATGAGAGGCTGCAGAGAACCTTTAATAGTACCCAAGCAAACAAAAATATTGCAGGAAACGCAAACTAAAGCTTTGTGTAACACGTTTTAAAGACAGGCATAAGTAAACAAAAAACTTTTTCATTTCTCTTAAGATAATTCTGCTTTATTTTCGGTATCCACTTATTTTTATCTGTCCCATCACTACTAAAAATACTTTCTAGTGCGGTTCAGGTCGATATCAGCCTGCTCCTTTCCCTGGCTTATTTCTCATTTCCTGTTTGGCAGATCCCGGGACGAATCTTACTTCACGACGGTATTCTGTGAGAGGGTGGTACTACGCCGGGCGAGACGATCCATTCATTCTGAAACCAGTAGTAGCTTCAGCGTGGCTCTACCACCTCCAAACATTGGTATCTGTCACAGCGTCTTGGCTGTGAACTCTGTTCGGATGAAGCTAATATGCTGTGTAATTTGGTAATGATACCTCATTAGTGACACTCCTGATACAACTAAAAAGGTTAGGGACCAATAGGGGTCTGGACCGGGGAGGATGGGTCGGGGGACCCATCTTCCCATTGCACAGGTCCGGCGGAAGGAGGAGACGGCCGGTGTGTACCCGGCTGTCTCCTAACAAGACGGGGCCCGGCGGCGGCGCTTTCGCTACTGGGCCAACCGCTGGGGCGGCACGATGAAGTCTATAGAGATCTCGTGCCGCCCCAACTATAGCGGCAGACGTACACCGTGGGATTTTAGTCCGTGCGACTCGCACATAACCCACCCTCTCCCCCGGGAGGGTGGCGTATCCATAAGGGATTTCCCCACGTTAAAAAAAAAAGAAAAAAAAAGGGCTATCGGAAGGACTAATAGTCGTTGAAGTTGATTGAAGCCCAGTTTGAATTTATACTCACGTATTCTCAATACCAAGCCCAGTACGAGAACGATCAAGCCGATAATGAAGTCTAACCTCAACTGAAATGAGGACTCCATTTATTGAGGAATTCAGTCTAATGTAAACGCACTAACTCTGAGCACCCATTTAGTTCAAAAGATAACATTGTGGGAACTGGACTTTACAGTTATTAAATTGGATTATTCATCATAATCTATTATCAGATGAAACAAAAAAGTCAAGATAGAACTCTGTGGACAAGAAGATGTAACACAAAAAAAATTCGACTTCTGTGTATAGACTCCGAATGCTATGAGAGGCTGCAGAGAACCTTTAATAGTACCCAAGCAAACAAAAATATTGCTGGAAATGCAAACTAAAGCTTTGTGTAACACGTTTTAAAGACAGGCATAAGTAAACAAAAAACTTTTTCATTTCTCTTACGATAATTCTGCTTTATTTTCGGTATCCACTTATTTTTATCTGTCCCATCACTACTAAAAATACTTTCTAGTGCGGTTCAGGTCGATATCAGCCTGCTCCTTTCCCTGGCTTATTTCTCATTTCCTGTTTGGCAGATCCCGGGACGAATCGATCCTAAAGAAGTTGGGTTCTAAGTTATAGAATAACCTGTTAGAACAGTACAAAAACTGTAAGTTAACAGTTAAGTTTAAGTTGTAGTATCTTAATCTAACCTAGTGCTGGTGAATCAAGAAAGTCCTTTCACACACTGGCGGAAATATCGTTGAACTCAAGTGTTTGTAAGTGTTCGACAGGTACTAATATATATTTCAGGTTGTAGTCGAAATTGTAGATATTCCTCATTAAAACATCACGGCAGGCCCTTTTCGGCCTACAAACGCACTGACGATGAAACACATCTTACTGGTGGGCTTATTTCGACTCGCCGTCCGAACAGGTCGCTAGCTACCCGGTGTCGTACAGAGCGCGCGCCCTGCTACTTAGTGTTGTGCTTCCTAATCTAGCTGATCTGACGTAGCGTTCGTTTGATATAATCATCGATAGCAAAAAAAAAAAAAGTTATAAAAAAGCAATAAGCCCTGCAGTTATTGATAGTGACAGCAATGAAGAAATATTTTCTTGAGCTGTCGGCTGCATTTATCATCAAAGTAACGCTTTACGTGGTCTACGTGATTACACAAAATAAGCCTTAGGTCCTGTTCCCACTATATTACACATCAGATCGTTGTTTTAGCCAGTCTTGCAGGGCTATCGGAAGGACTAATAGTTGTTCAAGTTGATTGAAGCCCAGTTTGAATCTATACTCACGTATTCTCAATACCAAGCCCAGTACGAGAACGATCAAGCCGATAATGAAGTCTAACCTCAACTGAAATGAGGACTCCATTTATTGAGGAATTCAGTCTAATGTAAACGCACTAACTCTGAGCACCCATTTAGTTCAAAAGATAACATTGTGGGAACTGGACTTTACAGTTATTAAATTGGATTATTCATCATAATCTATTATCAGATGAAACAAAAAAGTCAAGATAGAACTCTGTGGACAAGAATATGTGACACAAAAAAACTACGACTTCTGTGTATAGACTCAGAATGCTATGAGAGGCTGCAGAGAACCTTTAATAGTACCCAAGCAAACAAAAATATTGCAGGAAATGCAAACTAAAGCTTTGTGTAACACGTTTTAAAGACAGGCATAAGTAAACAAAAAACTTTTTCATTTCTCTTACGATAATTCTGCTTTATTTTCGGTATCCACTTATTTTTATCTGTCCCATCACTACTAAAAATACTTTCTAGTGCGGTTCAGGTCGATATCAGTCTGCTCCTTTCCCTGGCTTATTTCTCATTTCCTGTTTGGCAGATCCCGGGACGAATCAATCCTAACGAAGTTGGGTTCAAGGTTATTAGAATAACCTGTTAGAACAGTACCAAAATTGTATACATCATGTTTTCTTTTGTTAGTTAGTTAAGTTTAAGTTGTAGTATCTTAATCTAACCTAGAGCTGGTGAATCAAGAAAGACCTTTCGCACACTGGCGCTAATATCGTTGAAGGCGCATTTTGACCCACCGCCGCACCAGAAGAAGGTTTATGATTTTACTTACCGCAGCAAAGGTGTTAATCGACATAAATTCGAATCTTACAATGCACCTTAGCTTTAGATTAAGGAAACACTTTGGAAATATTGGGAAACTATAGCTCGATACTATCGCGATTTCTAACTTAGCAAAAGTAGCTCTACCACCATTTAGATGAAAAATTGTCAACAAGTGCTGCATGTTTATGGAGCTGCACTTAAAAACCAGTCACATAAGGTTTAGCATATTACATCTATATCGTCAGATGGAGCTAAACATCATTTAGCATGAACTAGCGACTCGTCCCAGTTTTGCACGGGTGCAATGTAGATATCCATTTTAATGAAATACTGTTAAAAGCAGTTTTGATCTACATAGCATGTACAACGTATGTAATGTATTTAATTTGATAAGGAATAATACTGTGTTGTATAAAATAGCTTGGCAAATACCACATAATTATTTTTGTAAAAAGATAAAAATGGTTACTGTAGATCGTCGTCGTTGTCGGGGCATCAGATGGGGTGCCGCATTTGCAAGCCCCCCATTGTAAAGGGAAAGGACGCCCCCGTCCCCGCAACGGTAGCAGTCCCAAGAGAGGAAGCCGCCAGACAAGAGGAAGCTGAAATGGAACAGTAATGGACCGCACCCATTTCAGCCTCCAGACGAACCTGAATCACTTCGCCGCTGCACAGGACCTGTTGGTCCAGTATTCCTACCCAGCCACACTGGGCTGGGGACCGGAACGGCTCCGTGGTGATCATGTCTGGTTCGGGTTCGTGCCTGGCAGTCCGAGAGTCGGGGGCCGGGTTCGTGGCAGCCATCTGGGGAGAGTACGCCATTGTGGGGGCGTAGTTCTCCCCTAACAGACCCTGTGGGAGTTCGAAGTTTTCCTTGGCTCCCTGCAGGGGGTTGTAAGGCGGCTCTCGCCGCTCCCTATGATCGTCCTGGGCGACTTAAACGCTAAGTCCAGGACTTGGGGAGCGGCGGCCACGAACCTGCGGGGCATGGCCGTTGAGGAGTGGGCAGCCGAATTAGGGCTGTCGCTCCTCAACCAGGGGAGCGTCCCCACGTGCGTGCGAAGGAACGGGACGTCGGTGGTGGACGTCTCGTTCGCCACCCCGTCCATCGCACGCCGTGTCCAGGGGTGGAGGGTGCTTGAGGAGGAGGAGACCTTATCGGACCACCGATATATCAGGTTCAAGGTCTCCTCCTCCCAAGGCGGAACTGGCACCCGCCCCCGGAGGGGCGCGAAGTTCCCCTGCTAGGCGATGAGCCGCCCCAACCGAGAATTAGCGGAAGAGGCGGCCATCGTCCAGGCGTGGGCCAGCCATTAGCGTCGTTTGGAGCTAGCTCATGCTCGCGCTTGCGGCTTGAGCCAGGCATTGGCTCCAAAACGACCTTGGCAGCCTTCCCCCCGGCTATGGCTGCAGCCTTTGCGGCCTCCGCCACATCCACAGCCGCTAAAGCGGCCTCCGTCTCCGCCGCCTTGGCAGCGGATCGTGTTTTACCCCCTCCCTCCTTAAGCCTAGGTTTAAAATTTAACGAAATTTTTTTAGACATTTTGGTCCCACGAGTATGGGGGAAGGACGGTCCGCCCAGGCAGTGCCCCCTGTACCTGGGTAAGCCTAGCGTAACCCGCCAGAGAGTCGGCCGTTTCTCCGACGGGGGTCGCACTGGCGACGGATCTCCCTATCCGCCACGCATCCCCTCACGGTGCGCCGCCGCTTGGGATTAGGGTAATTTTTTATAGAGGTTGTCTTCCTCGTGGTCCGGGCGGTTAAGCCAAGACCCTCGGTCCCGTTTGGAGCCGCGAGACATGACCACGACACTCCAAACGGGATTACGAGTTTGGCGGAGGCAGATACGGCAAAAACGCCGCACCCGCCCGCCCGACGGCAGTGTGAGTGCACGCCGGGCCCGCTAACGCCCCGTCATCCGCCTCCTCTGCTAATCAGAGGAGTGCTCGACAAAGCGTCCCCCCCCTACCAGAGATCAGGCGCCGACCGAGAAGCGGTCGACGTTGCCCGGGGTGCGCCAACGTGGAGGCTCTCTGACCTGTACCCCAAGTCCGTTAACCTTTTTTTTTTTTTTTTTTTTATTGACGAGGGGAAATCCTTTATGGATACCCACTCTCCCGGGGGAGAGAGTGGGTTATGTCCGACTCGCACGGACTAAAACCCCATGGGTGCCCGCAACCGCCATTATGGGGGACAAGGGATGACGAAGCACTCCGCATGTCGCCCCGACGGCCGGCCCAGAAAGAAGATCCTGGGCCTCCCGCTAAAGAGAGACAGCCTGGCACGCGTAGACTGTCTCCCAGACGGCCGAACCAGTGCAATGGGAAACGGGCCCCCCGACCCATCCCCCTTGGTCCGGCTTAAGGACGAACGTAGGAGGCGAACCTCCCCACGTCCACCCAACGCCTACGTTGACCTCTGAGGAGGTCGCGCTGCCAGTGGGGCCAAGCGACCTTTCACAGGGGGCGGCCTACAGGTCGCACCCCCCATGAAGTGCTCGGCACTCCTTCCGGCGGCGGCACAGAAAGCGCAATGCAGCTTCGTGCTAGCACAAGCCGAGGCCTTATGGCCGGGCTGCCCACACCGGAAGCAGAGGTCGCTCCGGTCCACCTCCGACGGGCACAATGTGCGGGTGTGACCCACGCCGAAGCACCTGAAGCAGCGCAAAGGCTTCTGCTCCAGTAGCCGCACGCGGGCCACGCACCAGCCAACTTGGAGGCGACCATCCTCCACCAGCAGTCTTGCTGAGGCGACAGGTAGCGATACGTGCACACTACCCATGCCAGAGCCGAACGTGCGTATCACGCCAGCCTTTATTAAGGCCGGCTCGCACCCCGTCTTCTGCGCCACTGTCGCAACAACCTCCTCGGCCGAGACCGTGTCGTCCAGGCCGACAATGCGGACGTCCGCCCTTTTAACCGGCGTACCCACACTCACGGTGTCCAGCAGCACCTCTCGAAGCCTCTGAGCCAGGAGAATAGCACCCTCCGCACGTTGAGGGCCGGCAACCCGGAGAACCCGGGCTCCGGTCATCGTCTTTCTCACTGACAGACCGTCTATGCCCAAGCTGTGCAGGTTGATTGCCTGCTTAGCTTTGGTCAGTACCTCCTTGTAGTCCAGCCCCTGAGCCTCAGCAACGGGCTGCAGGGATATGACCACAGCAGCGGTGCTAGGCACAGAGGGGAACTTGGGCTTCTTTTTAGGTCGGTTCTTGCCTGGGACCGGAGCCGACACTGTCGCCTTAGGCGCCGTAGAGGCAGCAGGAGTCGCCGCCAACGCCGTCTTCTTCTTCCTTTTGCGGCGAGACACTTTGGTCCACGCCGCATCAGGGGCAGTCGGAGCAGGGAGCGGGGCCCAATCCATTCCCAGGACAGACTCCTGGGAAGGCGGTACGCCCTTTTTCGCCTGTTCGGCTGCAGCACGGCGGACTTGGCGCGCACGGGGAGCTTTCCTCAGCTCCTGTGCCTTATCCGCAGTCGACACGGTTGCCAACGCAGTTTTAGGCCGGTCCCCTGCCAGAGGAGGACGCACAGCCTCCACCGGAAACAATCGGTCTTCTAAAACGACCAGGCGGGCACTCAACTCCTCAGCCGTTCGCTGGAAGGAGCGCTCCAGTCCCTGGATGGCGCCTATCACGCCGACCTCTTCCCGACGAGGGGGCTCCGATGGGTACTCCGGAGGGAGCTCAACCACTTCGCCCGTGATGACATACGCCTCGTATTCGCTCATGGTCAGCACAGAACACTATCTAATGGAAGCTGTTTATAGGAAACGGGCCTTCAATTCAATGAGGAAATTGCACATTTTTTGCAGTATTTAAGGCTTAAATAAAGATAACAGAAAGAAAAACATATGCACAAATAATTGAATTATTGCAAATCAAGTGATATCTTTTCAGACAGTATGACGACAGTGATAAGTAATCTCATAAGTAATTTCAAACTGAAAGTAGTGTAAGATCATGAGAGATTGCTTAAGGAAGTCAAGGCCTGTACTCAGCAGTAGATAAATATATTCTTCTGATTTGAAATAGTCTCTTCTTTTCACATTTGACGCGAAAACGCTCACTGGCTTGACGGCTTCATAAGATGTTGTTTTTATATGGCACGCGGATATTGTTTATCTTCTATTTAATAAACTATAATTTATTAGTTTAAATAAGTAAAAAATACTTTATGAAAGCGTAAAGAACAGCGTAGTGAATTACTGTGGTATAACCTAAGTGACTTATCAATTCACGAGAATTTCATAGTAAATTATTATTAACCCTACCTCAAAACCTTAAACGTAGTAGCGAATGAAAATATTTATAAGAGATTATGTACCTATTGTATAATCTGCTTTGTGATATCATAAGGATTATTTCGATAGAAGATATAATTATAGAAATCAAAAGCTAGCAAACAATATGAGTTAAATCCATAATCAAAATCTTACGAGTTTGCCTCAGTAAAGCCTTTTCTATTTTATTAATACAATTTTAAGTTAAGGTGTTGCCGTAGTGACATCAGTTTGTGTTGTGTTCCAATTTATGTAATTTATAATTGTATATAGTACTAGATGACCTGCAATTAATCAATATAATAAAGTATTGTGCGGTTATATATTTTTGATCAATTTCACATGGACGAATACATAGGTAGCATTTAATCACTACATAATGTACCAATTCAAATAAAAAAAGAATCATTAAAATCGGTTCACAATTGACTAAAATATCGTTTTTCATACATAAAAGAATACATACAACCGAACATAGTAACCTCCTCCTTTTTCGAAGTCGGTTAAAAAAAAAGTCCTTTGTCAGCTTATCTGTTCGCGATAAAGTCAAAAACTACCATTTTCATGCTGTTTTCACCAGCAGATAGAATGATAATTTATGGGGAAGGTTTAGGTATAATTTGACAAGGTTTTCATTTTATTATCTAGGCGGGACAACATCTTCCGAGCACGCTAGTTATCTGCCCGTAAAAGCCCCGTGAAAGTCGGTCCAATCAATTAGAAGATAGTAGGATATTGCGGACGAAGTCTTGATAAACAAAATAAAATAGTCTAAGTTACTTCTTATAAGGTGAGTTATCTTCCAGTGAAAGTCCCGTGAAAATCAGTTCAAGCATTACGGATATTCCACTGCGGCCGAAGGCGAATAAAAAACCTAAATTACTTTTTATGAGGTCTGTTATCTACCAGTGAATACCCCGTGAAAATCGGCCCAAAGTAATGCGGACGAAGCCGCGGACAAATAAAATAGAATATGTCAACCGCTATAATTTCGGTTATCTGGCAGTAAAAAGTAAAATTCCCGTTAAAATAGGTCCAGTCGTTTTGGAGATTACCCAGAACAAACAAACAAACAGACAAAATATAATAATATAAAAATATAGACAAAGTATAAAAAAAGTTTTTTTTGGTCATTTGTAGCCATATCCATTCATCAAAAAGTTGTTATTTTAATTGTACATACACAAACTTTATTTTTATAATACGTAATAGAGAACAAATAAAAAATTGGAAATAAAAGTAGTATAAACTTTTTGAATAGGAAAACAAAATAAACTTTGAAAATGTTAGCTTTGATACTTACCACATAACTTCAGAATTGGCAGTATGGATTAATTCCTTCGCCTGTCCTATTGGACGAATATTATTACTACTACTTATCACGTTACCATGGCAACGTATATAATAATAAGGAATCCCTCAAAAGCAAAAAAAGTGCCCGATTTTGAAACATTATTCATTGGTGTTCTGCTTCTATTAGTCTTAGCGTGATTATATGTAGCCTAAAGCCTTCCTCAATAAATGAGCTATCTAAAACCGAAAGATTTTCTCAAATCGGACTGGTAGTTCCTGAGACCATAGCGTTCAACCAAACAAACAAACTCTTCAGCTTTATATATTAGTACAGATTAGTCTGCCGTTCGGTACATCTAATATATTATCAATTTTTTTTTAGTATACCGATACTATTAAAGGTAATTACAAATTTATAATGAACTAGCTGTCCACTCCGGCTTCTCACTTATGTACTAAATAAAGGAAATGAGATCAGATCATTTCTTTACATTACATAACCTTAATTTGTCAGTATTTTTCAAGATTTCTTTCTTTTTTTTTTTCGAACTGACTACACTATTGACCAAGCAAGGTCTTAACAGCTTCACCCCTACTATTTTATGTTACGGTTACTCACGTACTTTTGATATGGAAAAGACTTATTCCAAATTTTCCACTTTTCCTTGCGGTTATTAAAATAGTATTATCTTTCATATCCACCCTTTTCTGAGAATCACATAAGGTGTATTCGGGTGATTCCCGAAATCGGGACATTCTTTTTTTTATTGTAGCACGGCAAAATGACTGTCCTATGCCTGATTGTAAGCACAGTATAATCCAAAAACAATGGCGACCACCGAGAGAGAAGCTATCGATCGGCGGTCGCCGCTGTCATGCCGGCCTGCAAAAAGCTGGATATGCATAGGCTGATCCCGAAACGCGACCCGCAGAAGCGAATCACTATGAGGGGCTTTTTCGCCATATACATGGTGGTTGCGACCCAGTCAGGCTACATTCTGTTTTTCCTTATTTTTATTATGTTATATAAGTTAGCACAAATCTTTTTCTATACTAGTTTTATTAATTAAATGTTATGTGTCTGTCCAATAATTTAATTTGACGTACTTTAAACGAACACAAGTGCTGCCCGCTATCAGAAAACGTGGTACGTTTGAATCTCACAACTTGCAAACCGCTCTGAGCGTAACTGCATTGAAATACAATTATGAAATCGGTAATAGTCTCTAGAAAACCGTAATAAAACGTAGTACCAGTGTAGACTAGTGCCTTGTTAGCAAGACCAACTAAATCAAAATATCCTTTATTCAATTTAGGCTCTGAGAAGGCGCTTATGAACGTCAAAGCTACCACCGGTTCGGAAAACAACCCGTTCATCGAGAACAACCGGCAAGAAACTCGATCTGGTTTATCTGTTCATGTTATATATTTTTACAAAACATAAATAGTTACATTCGTTGTTAGTGGATGCACAGAGAGTGGCGTCATTTCCAGACGTCACAATCGTTCACATATTGATCCACCCTATAATAACCTTTAGATATTAAAACCCGCTTGACATGGTTCTTGAACTCACTATCCGTCAAATCGGTAATGTGTTTTGGGGCTTTTATTAAACCTAACAATATTACCTAAAAAACTGTTTTTCGACTTAGTGAGCCTAAAGCATGGAATGACCAATTGGTTGCTGTTTCTAGTATTTAAATTATGTTGGTTTTTTACTAGATCCAACATATCTAAGTTTTTGCGGACATACATTAAATTATAAAGAATATATTGGGAGGACAGAGTTACCGAATTCCTGAAACTTAGTCTTTAATGATTCGCGAGACCTCATATTATAAATTGCTCGAACTATCCGTTTTTCTAATGAAAACCACCCACCATGATCCGGTATGATGATGATGATAATGGGAAGAGGCAAGAGAGCCATGATGATGGGAAAATGATCTCCATGCGCGGGTGCGTGGTGGATACATGTACTCATTTCATTTAATTTCATTTAATTTCATTTCCTGTAAATTAATAAACTCTAACAAACGTAGAAATATTTTTACTCTCGTTACCTATACGTGGTACCTATATGGTATACCTATTACGTAACCAGCGTTAAATATCTCTGCATTTGATAGAAATAATTAATTTACAGAATATTGCGATTTTCGGAATTACCCGAATGCACCTTACAGCAAAAATATAGTTAGCCATTTGGTTAATAGGCGCAACCATTCTTTTTTTTAAAATATCATATGAGGTAAACGGACAGGCGGGTCAGCTGACGTTAGGTCATCACCACCGTCCATAGACACTTGCAACACCAGGGGAGTCGCAAGTGCGTTGCCAACCTTTCATGGGGGAGAGGGAGAGTAAGGGAAGGGGGAAGAGGAGGGTAGGTGGGCTTCCGGCGCTCTCACTGACCGAACGAAACACAACAATGCAAGCACTGTTACTTTAAGTCGGTGTTCTGTGAGAGGGGTGGTACTACCCCGGTCGAGCTGACCCTATCATGCTGAAACCATTAATAGCTTCAGCGTAGCTCTACCACCGTTAAATGCATTCCATACATTCGGCAATTGATTTATATTTATATAGATACAGAGAAATTATTCGAACATTGTAGAGACGGACTACTTATCTATAAACTAATATAGTATATATAAAAAATATATATAAGTATATAAAAATATGTAAAAAAAATACAAATACCTCTAGAACACTTACATAAAAATTTTAAATTATACAAAATGATAACGAAGGAATTAGTGGAAGTTTCAACTATAATACCATCACGTCCACACCTATTTCTTCTGCAAAGCAATTATAGACTGTAGAAACCACCTGGATGCCAGGCACGTTACTACATATTACTATATAGTAAGAACAAAATATAAAAAGAAATTAGATTTAAAAATTCTATTCAAGAATTGCTTTAAAAACAATTTTATTCCGTAATAGTGCATACATAAATCACGATTGTAGAGAAACAAGCAAACGTAAAACAGCGCAATATTGTAAAAGTTTAAAACAAATGTTGGCACAGAGCACGGTTTTGTTCGAGATAAAACCGTTTTAAAGTTTCGTAATGCGTCAAAATATACATCCTGCTTATTGATGCGTTTCGTTTCTTACTAAGGTTGTATTTAAATGTTTTACAAATAATATTGGAAATCATGATTTTATCACAGTGTCATGATGAATGAAAAGATGATAAAAGAATAGTGAAATGTTACTGAACTAAAAATTCTTTAGGAAACATAAGCGGTATTTTTGGTAGGAGGTAAATTTATAATTTCGCGTCTGGACAAGCCACGTGTGCATGACCGGCTGTATTGTACTTGCACGGCTTGCATCAGACTAGCGACGCGTAGTATAGGGGCCGTGTATATGATATATTAATATTTTACAGTTCATCATACGTTTGATTGATTAATAGAATTTATAAAAATGTATATAATTATTACTGCCAAACATATATATTAATACGTGAAGCCTAAACTTTGTATCCCTTTTTAACGGAATTGCGTGAACGGATGAACGTGAAATTTGGCATAGTTAAAGTTTATATGGAGGAGCAGTGCAGAAAGCTATTTATTTTATATAGAATATATAGGGCATTAGAAGTACATTAAATTAAATTAAATATGCATTACTCACACTACTGCTTCAATTTTACACAAAATATACACACATGTAAATAAAAAAGCCATTTTGACATCTGTCAATAAAGGACTTCAAAAAAGGTTGTGAAGGAGGTTGCTATACTCGACTGTATGTATTATTTTACTCTTACGTTCCAATTACCCTTTTTCATTATACATTCAACAATGATATTATAACATTTAACTATTATTATAATATTTATTCCTTTAAAAAATCAATGAACTATGGTCGAACGTCGACCACTGGGCACCCACTAGTAGATATGAAAACCACACTAATATTAATAGTTTAATTAAACAACATTTGAAATTTAAATATTGTCATTAACACTATAATTAATATAAAAATTCAAACGAGAACAAACACGTTAAATTCTTTGTTTTGAGTTTTCACTTCTGTCGGCAATCCTTATAACTGCCTCGATTTTTTTTATTATTCATCCATATGATTCACGGTTGCGACTGCAGATAGCGAACAATTCAATTTTCGAGCAATTTCAACTCGTCAGCAACAGATGTCAAATCCCACTTGGATTCACTGAGATGTCGAATCCCACTCGGTTTCAATTTCGATCACGCTTCGATCGGTAGGTACGTCTTTTAGGTTACGTGTAACCTATGACTAATCGGTTTTACTTCGACTGTTAATCTTTTAGGTTACACATATACACGTTTTACGTTAAGACTAACCTCTGCCTGTGACTTCGTCCGCGTGGAATACTTTGGGCTAACTCTCACACACAGCGGAAGCTCTCAAGTGGAAAAAAAAATCCCGATTTTGAAACATTCTTCATTAGTGTTCCACTTCTATTAGTCTTAGCGTATCAAATCAAATCATGGTATAGCCTATAACCTTCCTCCAAAAACGAGCTATAAAACACTGAAAGTATTTTTTGAAATTGGACCTTACTGGTGAGATTATCCCCTACAACCTCACAAACTTTACCTTTATATAATATTACTAGCTATTATCCGCGGCTCCACACGCGCTTTTTTAAAATCTATTAATGAAATGTAAAATTGTAAGTAGGTTTGTACATTACAGAAATACTTTTTCAAAAACATTTGTAACTACGACACGCACGCCATCTACTGTAACGTGTACATTAAATATGTAAATACAAATAGTATATCTAATGGGATGGGATTTATCATCAGCAACATACCTGGAACTTCAACCTACTATATACCAAACTCAGTGCTCACTAACACTATATAAGAAAGTAATGAAAATTATAAGCTATAAGTTATCGAACAATATATCTTAAATCTTTTATTTTATAGGTAGATATAATATGCCCGTATTGTCGATATACTTAAGTTATTCTTATACGTTGCCATAATAACTGAGTTATGTAGAAGCAAACGTGGTAAATAAAACAATATTGTCGCCAAATTGACCAAAAAGATGATGATATAATTCATATTACATACAAATATATGACTTTCAATGATGTATATTTATTCTTGGAGTCCAGTACAGCGCACGTCTCATGCCGTTTTCATCAGTATATAGAATGATTCATGGGGAAGGTTTAGGTATAAGTTGTCAAGGTTTTCTTTTTATTTTCAGGGCGGGACAACGTCTGCCGAGCCCGCGAGTTTAAAATAAAATAGTTCATTAGTTAATTATCTGCCTATAAAAATCTCGTGAAAATCGGTGTAATCGATTTGGAGATAGCACTGCAGACGAAGTCTTGGCTAACAAAAAAAATAGTGTTAGTCACTTCTTATATTGTGAGTTATCTGCCAGTGAAAGTCCCGTGAAAATCAGTTCAAGCATTGTGGATATATTTCATTGCGGCCGAAGGCGAACAAAAAACCTAAATTATTTTTTATGAGGTCTGCTATCTAACAGTTTACACCTCGTGAAAATCAGTCCACCCATTTTGGAAATAGCAATGCGGACGAAGCCACGGATAAATAAAATAGAATATATCAACCACTATAATTTGTGTTATCTGCCAGTATAACTGCCAGGAACAAACAAAAAACCAGACAAAATATAATAATATAAAAATACCGACAAATATTAAAAAAAATGTTATATGTATCCACATCCATTCACCAAAAAGTTGTTATTTTATAATTTTACGTATATGTGTATTTTTTTTTATAATACGTAATAGGTAAAAAATTTGAAACAAAAAGAAATGTTATTTGTAACTATATCCATTCACCAAAAAGTTGTTATTTTAATTTTACATATACACACTATATTTTTATAATACGTAATATGTAGATAAAAAATTGGAAACAAAACTATCGTAGAATAAACTTCTTGAATAGGAACACAAAATAAATTTTGAAAATGTTTGCGATAGAAATTTACCACGTTACCATGGCAACGTATATAATACTAACGTTAACACGCAGCTAAAAGGAAAAAACAGCCCGATTTTGAAACATCCTTCATTGATATTCCGCTCCTATTGGTCTTAGCGTGATGATATACAGCCTATAGCCTTCCACGATAAATGAGCTATCTAAAACCGAAAGATTTTCTCAAATCGGACATACATATCTCGGTATTCACTATTTGAAAAAAAATATTTCGTCTCATATATTTGTAAGAAATTGATTTTTCTAAAAAAAAGGATCTCTTACAATTTTTTTGTAAAACTTACCGTTTAAAAGTTATTGAAGGATGAAGTGGAAGATAAATGAGACGATATATTCTTATTGATCGTAGTCCGGTGAAGCTGTTAAGACCTCGCTTGGTCAATAGCGTAGTCAGTTCGAAAAAAAAAAAAAATTGTATTGATGATTATATCATATAGTTTTATATGATAATATGAGACGAGATATTTTTTTCATATAGTGAATATAGAGATATGAATTTTTCTAATAAGGTAATAATAAAAAGCTGAGAGGAGGAAGACTTTCCTATTAAAATTAAGAACTCATACGTGGAGATATTTTTTTTAGGTGTCTACGAACCTATTTTTCAGAGTATGAAGTAATAAAAAATTGTAAATTTGTTTAGCCCACCCTAAAGTGAAGTCAATTTATTCGTCATATTATTAGAGCATGGTAATACATGTAATTATATATCAAGGCACGTGCTTGCTTGCGCTAGTTTAATTCTAGTTGTGGTAAATACGCATTAGTACGTTAAATACTGGAAAAAATGAATGGGGTAATAGTGAACATAATTTTCTATCGAGTAATTATATTTTTCAAATCGAAGAAACTTTTTAAATTAGAATGAAAAATATTATATTAACAACGACAGGAATTAACCTAAAAGTATGAAAAAGATCCGCAATAAAATATTTATTCGTTAAAATATACCATATTACTTACTCGGGTTTTTTTTTAAGAATGATGAATTATGTTAAACGCTTAATAGTAAAGATAATTATGAATATAGTTTACACATATAAAACTAACCTCAAATTTTATACACAACGCTGTGTAACTGTAGATGAGTGCCACCGCGCGCGCTCATTGGTCAAATCAAATAGCGCGCGCTTCCCCGATTTCCTGTAACACATTTCCGTCTCTTTTCCTAAATCACTCCCAAAAATAACCAGTAACCGAGAGGAGAGATGATCGAAAACACAACAAAAAAAGAATCAGCTGAACAGGTGTACGTTTTCTGAAATGATGTACTTACATACATTCGAGAATTGATCTTCATTTGTATAGATTAATTTTAAATTTATTCTTTTACATCTCTCGTTATATATCACGAACACGAAATAACCTAGAAAGTAAGCTTCAAAAATACATCAAAACAAACGATTTTAACACAGACATATATTTTTTATTTGTCGACAACACGCCGCGGTTGCTGACGCGCGGCCTGATTTTTATTGTTCGCCATTTATAATGCGATAAGGAAGAGGAACTTCACAGTGAAATGATAAAAGAGGGGCGCTGTTTTTTATTTGTTCTCGAAAAAAACATTACGAATCTCCGACGAAACTCGATCGAGATATTTCAATTTATTGATTCTATAATGGAACTGTCACGGCTGTTCTGTTTCGTACGTATCAATCAGAACTTAGTACACGAATTTTTCTTTTCTTAAATGGTTAACGACCAGGTCGTGTATATAGAATTTGAAGGAGAGTATCATACCCAATCTTTTTAGACATAAGTTCCTACCACTAACAATTGAACTTCAATGTCAACACTTGCCAACGCGTATCTTTAAAACTAGAACAAAACAAAGTCGTAAATTATTTTTTGTTGCTAAACAATTATAAGATATTTTGTTTCTAAGAAACTAAATAATGTTGAATCGCGTAGTTGAATCTAGATGGATATAAATACCTATAAGTATTTAAAGATTACGTCTTCTTTCCTTTATTTCATTAGCTTTCCTATACGCGCATTACTCTGTGAGAACGACGAGTCTCGAAAGTCTGGAAAGTGAGTGAACGTTATTCTGCCACTATATCGGAATTAATTTTGAAGTTAGTTTTTAGTGCGATAAGTGTAATTATATATCAAGGCACGTGCTTGCTTGCGCTAGTTTAATTCTAGTTGTGGTAAATACGCATTAGTACGTTAAATACTGGAAAAAATGAATGGGGTAATAGTGAACATAATTTTCTATCGAGTAATTATATTTTTCAAATCGAAGAAACTTTTTAAATTAGAATGAAAAATATTATATTAACAACGACAGGAATTAACCTAAAAGTATGAAAAAGATCCGGAATCAAATATTTATTAGTTAAAATATACCATATTACTTACTCGCGTTTTTTTTAAGAATGCTGAATTTTGTGAAACGCTTAATAGTAAAGATAATTATGAATATAGTTTACATATATAAATATAACCTCAAATGTTATACACAACGCTGTGTAACTGTAGATGAGTGCCACCGCGCGCGCTCATTGGTCAAATCAAATAGCGCGCGCTTCCCCGATTTCCTGTAACACATTTCCGTCTCTTTTCCTAAATCACTCTTACAAAAAATATCCAGCAACCGAGAGGAAAGATGTTACACATCGAAAACGCTACAAAAAAAGAATCAGCTAAACAGGTTCAGGTTTTCTTAAATGATGTACTTACATACATTCGAGAATTGATCTTCATTTGTATAGATTAATTTTAAATTTATTCTTTTACATCTCTCGTTATATATCACGAACACGAAATAACCTAGAAAGTAAGCTTCAAAAATACATCAAAACAAACGATTTTAACACAGACATATATTTTTTATTTGTCGACAACACGCCGCGGTTGCTGACGCGCGGCCTGATTTTTATTGTTCGCCATTTATAATGCGATAAGGAAGAGGAACTTCACAGTGAAATGATAAAAGAGGGGCGCTGTTTTTTATTTGTTCTCGAAAAAAACATTACGAATCTCCGACGAAACTCGATCGAGATATTTCAATTTATTGATTCTATAATGGAACTGTCACGGCTGTTCTGTTTCGTACGTATCAATCAGAACTTAGTACACGAATTTTTCTTTTCTTAAATGGTTAACGACCAGGTCGTGTATATAGAATTTGAAGGAGAGTATCATACCCAATCTTTTTAGACATAAGTTCCTACCACTAACAATTGAATTTCAATGTCAACACTTGCCAACGCGTATCTTTAAAACTAGAACAAAACAAAGTCGTAAAATTAATTTTTGTTGCTAAACAATTATAAGATATTTTGTTTCTAAGAAACTAAATAATGTTGAATCGCGTAGTTGAATCTAAATGGATATAAAAACCTATAAGTATTTAAAGATTACCTTTTCTTTCCCTTATTTCATTAGCTTTCCTATACGCGCATTACTGTGTGAGAACGACGAGTCTCGAAAGTCTGGAAAGTGAGTGAACGTTATTCTGCCACTATATCGGAATTAATTTTGAAGTTAGTTTTTAGTGCGATAAGCGGCCGAAGTATCGAAGAGTAAAATTATAATACAGACATACATAGATCCAGATGGTTTTATTAATCATAGTTTCTTGCATTAAGTTCTACGCGGGCACAGCTATGTATATATAAATAGGCAGAGGTAAAACGGTTAAGTCTTTATACTCTTTTTCTCAATTGATTTTGTTTTTTATTTGTTTAGTAACTATTGACGTGTTATAATGGTTTTTTTGGCTACCAATCTTCAATCTTGTCGAGTAGGTAATTATATTATAAGTTTCTGCGATCATTTCAATGAACTAACAAGATAGTGGCCGTCTTGTTAGAACTTTCCAGGGAGTTTTCCAGCAAGTCAGAGTCCATGCTCCGTGGTATTATTTCCGATCCACTTCATTTGTGCACAATAACCAAACTATATTACGTAAAACACCACCAATATTACAAAATATAAAGCCAAATAACACAAGATTATGAATCTATACTAATATAATAAAGAGCTAATTAGCTATATAACACTTTTCCAAAACGGACCAGTAGTTCCTGAGATTACCCCTTACAACGTTACAACGTCACAAACTTTACCTCTTTATTATATTAGTATAGATTCATAATCTTGTGTTATGATAAATGTATCAGGGAAGGTTATAGGCTATATATCGTCACGCTAAGACGCATAGGTGCGGAGCACCAATAAAGAATGTTTCAAAATCGGGGTATTTTTCTTCTTGAGAGCTTCCGCTGCGTGTTAGCGTCAACCCATAATAACTATTCCACGCGAACGAAGTCGCGGGCAGAGGCTAGTAAAATATAAAGACACACATATGACATTCCAAGATCCCGCCAAAATCTCTCGAGTTTTAATATTATCAAGGTAAATTGGAAATAATTAGTTCTCCCCCCTTAATCTTGATGTTGCAATAAAGTATAATAGATTATGGTCTAATTTAGTTAAAGCACATGGCGACCACTAGTATTTATTGTATGGATTAAAAGCGGGACGTCATTTAGAATTCCCGCTTAGTATAAGGAAGTTTAATGACATATAACCCCAACCCTTCCATGGGTTCAGTCATATATCAATCTGAAGAACACATTTAAATTAATTTGGTAATTTTCAAGTGATGCGAATTGTAACACGTAAAATTTATTACATTAGTCTACTAACAACCGCCTGTGATTTTATACGATTCTATTATAATATAAAATTTTATAACAATACTAGCTGTTACCCGCGGCTCCGCACGCGCTTTTTAAAAATTTATTAAAGAAATCTAAAATTGTAAGTGGGTGTGTACATTACAGAAACGCTTTTTCAAAAACATTTGTAACTACGATACGTGGCGTAAAAATGAAGATATAGCAATTTTATTAGCCTCCGCGAGCGAAGGTCTTCGCCAGATTTGCTTAGGTCGACCACATCTCCGGCTACGCTGGGGATTCATTAACTTATAGGATTAGTAAAATCATTTCCAACTACCCTCCAATCACTACAGCTTGGAAGTAAACTCACATCGCAATTTAATCATAATATTAATATCATTTTATCAAGTTCAACGAACTGGAGAATTAATATCAGTGGTGTGTTTTCCACAAGGTTATACCACAGGAAATTATTTATTACTTCGATATCATACGCCTACTTCCTTCAGGAGTCAATAAGATCTTAATTACATGTGTATGTGGATATAATACGTTTATTTTAGTTATCGTTTGATCCCAATCGCAGAGTTTAAATACCGGTGCAGATGAGTTGACTGCGGGGCGGATATCTAACCCATAACACATATCATACGTCAATACCTACTAAGGAAATATAATGATTCTCCAGGTGACCTGATTGTTCTTACTGACGATGCCCTAAAATGGCTGAAAGCATTAAATCTCCAATTTTTTTTTTAATGTCAAAGGCGTGTTCGAACAACTGGATCACCTGATGTTAAGTGATCACCACCGTCCATAGATACTAGCAACACCAGGGGAGTTGCAAGTGCGTTACCAACCACACAGGTTGGGGGAGGGGTATGGAAAGGAGAAAGGGGAAGGGAAAGGAGGTCGACATTCGGCGCTCTGACTGACCGAACGAAACGCAACAATGCAAGCACTGTTACTTCACGTCGGTGTTTTGTGAGAGGCTGGTACTACCGCGGGCGAGCCGACCCATTCATTCTAAAACTAGTAATAGCTACAGCGTGGCTCTACTACCTTCTAGATCCACCAATTATAGTACGATTCAACTGATTACTCCATTTTAGCCATACGATTAAATAATAAATCACAATCGCACCTGATGTTACGACGATGTGGTCCAAGAAGGTAAACACGTCAAACCTAAAGAGCGCTGGCTTTTAAGTGCAGCTGCCAGATCCACCAACAGGTGCTTGACAACGGATTTTCATCTTAAGGTTGGTAACTAGCCAGACATGCTTAAACGAAGCCCTAATACCCATTCCTTGGTTTCCTCACGGTGTTTTCCTTCACCGGAAATTAAGGCTCATTCCCAAGGATTTGAACCTACGTCAATCCACGTGATGTCCGTACAAGTTAAACTCTGAGCCATCATCACTTCAAGGTTATGTCTTATTTCACAAGATAATAAATAGGCTATGATTGCAAATTTCTATACCATCTAGTGACTTCTTTTTTTCGAATTCACTACGCTATTGACCAAGCAAGGTCTTAACAGCTTCACCGGACTACGCCATCTAGTGACGTTTCTAGGGAATTGTATACTTTACTAGCTATGCCCGCGTTTTCGTCTGCGTTGAACTTTATGTAAACAAATCATCTGTTTGTATTAAGTCCATTTTCTTATCCACTTTTCTCTCGTACTTAAGTCGCGTCGTCATTAAATTGCAATAACTATTGATAGAGAGAACTGATTTTAATGAAAGAAAGACTAAAGAAAGAAAGACTGTTACTCGAAAATATGCTTTATGATTTTCTTGATAAGGTTTTATCGTGAAAGCAGTACTTTATCAGTGATGCGTATTCAAAGAAATAGACAGACAGACAGATATATTAAAAAATGATTAAAATGTATTTTATTACTTATGCCTAAATACCTACAACAATTTATTCACGAAAATTTAAAACGTACAGACAAGTTAGATATACTTTCCTATTATATGTGTAGATGGAATATTCCCACAGTTAGATAGTCCTTTTTTCTAAATGCTATTCTGCGTTAACACTTAGCACTTAGCGACATCAATATATCATGTTATATTTTTAGCGTAACTATACTTTTCGAAGTTAATAACATTCTTTTGATAGCAATATAATACAGGTAACACAGCTGACATCATATGTAAGTGTAATAAAAATTTATAACTGGCAGGTGAGAATGCAATATCGTAGCAGGAACACAATTACATGCTACCAACATTGTAAATTTGACATACGACACGGGTACTGGATTGCAAATTAGGCCTAGATGTGAGGAATGAATTATATTCTGTAGTGTATGTAGACACCATATATTAGTATCAAACGAATATTTGTGTTATTAAAATCATGGATTTCTGTCACCTTCTGTCAATTTGGTTCAATTATTTTTAATACTTTATATTGTACTAGCGGGCCCGGCAGACGTTGTCCCGCCCTGATAATAAAAAAATTCTTGACAAATTATACACTAAAACCTTCCCTGTTAATCACTTTATCGACTGGTGAAAACAGCATGAAAATCCGTTCAGTAGTTTTTGAGTTTATCGCGAACAGACAGACAGAGAGACGTGGTAGTTGATTTTATTTTATACCATGAGAATAATTTGTTATTTAAATAAAATAATGAAATAAATTCTGTTATGATTATCACAAGTATGAATTTGTATTGTTGCTTATCTTCATATGCATTATTGATCCAGATTTTTTTTTTATATTATAGGAGGTAAACGAACCGACGGTTTATCTGATGGTAAGTGATCACCGCCGTCCATACACACTAGCAACACCAGGGGAGTTGCAAGTGCGTTGCCAGCCTGCGTTTGGGGGAGGGAGGTGTGTGGGAAGGGGGAAGGGGATAGAGGAGCTGGGCTTCCGACGCTCTCACTGACCGAACGAAACGCAACAATTCAATCACTGTTACTTCACGTTGGTTTTCTGTGAGAGGGTGAACTACCCCGGGCGAGATGACCCATTCATGCTGAAACCAGTCGTCCAGCGTGGCTCTACCACCACCAATTTATTTTTACCACTTCATGTCTATTATATATGTTTTATTTATATTAAAACGTGGCCCCATCTATGGGATATCTATAACAGTCGGTCCTACAGTGTACTGTCAATAAACTAATTTAAAGCGCCATCTGTTCGAGGCTGATGAAACTTACAATTAATCACAATAATCAACATTGACAATCATTTCATTTGTATTTAAAAAATATTAAGACTACTAATCGAAATATAAATTATCTTATCTCTCAAGTTGGACCAAATTATACATGAATGCCAACTATCATGAAAATCGGTTGAGTAGTTTTGGAGTTCATCGTGGACAAACATAATGACACCGGACTTTTTATATATTTAATATAGACCAATCTTCCAAGAAAGTGTGCGGTCGGTTATTTCCATGAAATAAAATATCTTGAGTGCGAATCACGAAAATACTACTCAAGGGACTCTATTAGACTAAATTAAGGCTGATACAGTAATTAAGCCCGTGATCTCTCTTAGGACGATATACCTACTCATTTCTTAAAAGATATAATATACATTGATATTGAATATATTTTGCGTTAAACATAAAATTTAGTTATAAACAGTAATTCATACACTTTATATATCTTTTCATAGCAACAATACATATACGCAGTGAATTAAACTAACGTTAGACCATTTCTATGTAAAGTGTAGAATCAATATACACAAAGTAACGTAGCAAAGAGGCACACGTTTTGAGTGGCTGACGGCAAATGGAAAACACGTTTCGTTCTTACCATTTGTTTACTCCTGTACTTCATTATTTGTATAACTTTTGACTTTCCGTTTTTTACTATAGTATTTTATATTCTAATATATAATATAAGATATATATATATATATATATATATTAACTAGCAGCCGTCTGTCTGTGTCTTTATAAATAATCACACCATACATTATTGTATTACCTATTTATTCTCGTATAACTGTCACCAGTTTATCCCACGCATTCCGAGACAGGTCTCATTTTGCAGATCTTTTTTGGAACTTGATATTTATTTGACTAAATGCAATAATCACTACATATTATAAACAAGTTATCTGCCATGTGTCTGTCTGTCTGTTCGCGATAAACTCAAAAACTACTGAACGGATTTTCATGTGGTTTTTAAAGTGATTTAAGGTAGATGTAGGTATATCATTTGTCAAGGTTTTTTTTAATTATCAGGATGGAACAACATCCGCCGAGCCCATTAGTATCTTCATAAATTGTAACTTATATATTAAATATAATCAATAGCAAAATCCATTCAATAGTCTTTGTGTGCAAGAATAACAATTCAATAACATTACATCCATCTTTAAAAAAATTCTTGTTTATAATATTAACAGGATTTTTATACTTTGTATGATATTTATAGTATTTATTAGCTATTTAATGTGATTTTCTAATATTTAGTTTTTGTTTTACGTAAACCAGATTTTTCCAAAGAAATGAGTGTAATTTATTCTTAGCTTTGATAATAATGATTGTACAATATAAACGCAACATCGACATTTATTCACAATAAAATATTGCAGTAAAATCATTACCAAGAGACTGAGACAGTATCATAGAAGGACATCTTGATTATTCGTCTAGACGATTAAATTCAATTAGTAAGAAATTATACAGCACGTTTGAAAGACCTTTATAAAGTCATAAGGTTAGTTGATAGACTTTAGACATTTAGAATACAGACCTACATTAGTATAAGAATAAACTATAGGCCTAAACTAATTAATAAGTCTGCGGAATTAATCGATATTTCCAACGAACGGGTGCAATGAGAACACCGCGCGCTGCTACATTTTCTGAACTTTGACAATAAAGTTCAGAACTAAAATCTAGGCCACTTGCCTGCAACGATCAGTTGCCGTAGGCTACTTTGAGTGATTAAATCTTGAAGAAGTTAAAAGATCTCCAACATGTGACACATGCAATAGTGTTACCGTAGCTCGTTTTTTTTATGCGGCTTGCAAACAGGCAACACTGTGACGTGATTCAATGAACTTTAAGTCTTTAATTAAAAAATAAAGTAACTACAAAGTAACATTACGAACATAAAGTGGATTTAGCGAGTAAACGTTAACTGTACAAACATGGTAAGGTCTGTTTGTAACCGCTGCGGGCAGAAAGTTTGCATAACTGAAATGCGAGCATATGAAAGAATATTTCACATATCGTTGCGAAGATGGAAAAATGAATTCGGGAATAGAACGTAATGGCATAATAAAAATAAAACATTAGCCCACCATTTTGCGTATCTGAAGTCTAATGCAACAGGTCTGGAATTATTTGAATAAAAAAAGTAATGTATTAGGAATACTATCATTGAAACTTCAAAAGCGACGGGAAAATTCTACCACGTTTTAAAAATGAAAAGGAATTATAAATTTGTATATATGTTTTTTTTTGCATATAAGTTTTGAGTGTGATGGTGGATGGATAAAGGAGTAGAGAAGGGCCGAAAAAGGTATAGATAGTTTGTGTGAAAAATTATATATATAAAAGTTGTGAATACTGCGATGATATCTGACTGAGGAGATTGGACTAAACATGTTTACTATATTCTATAAAAATATCGTGAAATTTTAAGAGATTATTTACGTGTTAGCCTCTTGAACTACTAGTATGATTTGGTACTTGGCTATTTAACACTACATTACGACTTAGTAATGCGGAGCGAAGCATTAGGGGCCGTTGTCAGACTTGCAACTTTTATCGTTTATTTATCGAAGAGGCTACAGAAGGATAGTATACGATCTGTAAAAGCTATGCAATTACCTCACAAAATGTAGGTCAGACAGTACGCTAAGCGAGAACAAAGTAGCTACCCGAGAAAGCAGGTCGTGTGATATTATTTCGTGAGGTGTCAAGGATCGAGGACAGTAAAATTTAAATGTGAATAAAACTCCGGGGTATTGCTAGTATTATTTATACATTTAAAATCAAAGGCCCATAACTGAGGTTATTTGTTAAGGTAAGTTTTTTTATAACAACATTTGATCGATATTTATGGTAAAAATTATAAGTAATAGGATTGCAATCAGTAAATAAATTATTGGGTAACTTTTCATTGCGTTGCATTCATATCATAACAATTTTGGAATCTCCACAGAATCTGTTCAATGTAATCCGAGTTGTGTAAAGAAAAACATGCAGATATAGCATATTACAGCGTCATGCTGATCAAAGAAAAAGATTAAGGGATAAGGGAATATAATACAATGTAAACAAAGTAGCTGGACGAAGCTAGTCTGTTATTAAAAAATTACAATGTAAACCAATACTTTTTTATCAAAAGTTCACATTACTTAAGCGCGCTAAGTAAACTTACTAAGAGGGAAGCTCGTGGGAATACGACATCTGGCGGGCGATGGATTTCCTTACTTTACCACCGACGCTCATAATCTGGGAGTGGATTTTCACTTAGATTCTTGTAAAGAACTGTAATCGTATTAATTTAGAGAAACATTTCTTTAAAAAAACATTGTTCTAACTGACTACGCTATTGGCCTGACGGGCCTTCACAACTTTACCGGATTACAATGCGTATAACCCCTTTGTGAAGCCATATGTACAAACAATTTAACATAATCTCGCTATCAAATGATGGCGCTAGAGACACAAAACTAACTGTTCACATTGTTGGAAATAATAAACATTTTGAAATTTTTGGGGTGGAAATTTATACATCAAATAGTAAGTTATGAAAGCCACACACTTAAAGAATTATATTTATCTATAATCTTGAGTTATTCCACACTAAGTTGTATAATATTAGCAGCATCATGCGTAATGTAGCGGATTATTGTACATAAGGGAGATTAATGGGAAATAATAACAAGGAACATGAATTCGTATATGGCACTAAAACTCCTTGGAAAGTTCTAATAACAGTGTCACCATATTGTTAGGATACTGGAATCATCTCTAGAAAAATCATAAAAATTACTCTCTTTTTTATATCATATGAGGCAAACGCACAAGTCGGTCATCTGATGTTAAGTGATCACCACCGTCCATAGACACTTGCAACACCAGGGGAGTCGCAAGTGCATTGCCAACCTGTGTTTGGGGGAGAGGGGAGGTGGGCCTCTGGCGCTCTCACTGACTGAACGAAACGCACCAATGCAAGCACTATTACTTCACGTCAGTGTTTCTGTGGGTCGAGTGGTACTACCCCGGGCGAGCTGGACCATTCATGCTGACACCAGTAATAGCTTCAGCGTGGCTCTACCACCTACACTTGATAATAACATTAATCTATACTAATATTATAAAGCTGCAGTGCTGCAGTGCAGGATGGGATGAGCGCTCTAATCACAGGAACGATTTGAAAAGCTTTTTAAGTGTTAGGTACCTCATTTAACGAGGAAAGCTATGGGGTATATATCATCACGCTAAGACCAATAGGAGCGTAGCGTTTCAAAATCGTGAATTTCTTTTTAAGAGCTTCCGTTGCGTGTTAGTTAGCCCAAATTATTTCAGGCACATCGCGGGCAGAAGCTGGTAATAAAATATAAAACGACTGCACCTAATAGGATAATTCCATTTGTTATGTTTGTAATTGTCAGGTCAGATTTGTATCGAAGAAAGTGTTTAAAAAATCATAAGAAACAGCAACAACTTTGGGTTAAAATGTCTCCCTATAAAAAGTGAGTGAATGAACAGGATAGAAGACAGGTTGCTCTTCAAAAAATATTGATAAAATTGACATATTAACGTGAAGTCGTTCAACGCTTGCTATATCATATACACTTATATCATCAATCAAGAAGATTGGTAACCAACATAAGCAAAAGAAGATGTAAATACATTTTATAAATTTATTATGATCCCATGTTTTAATAAATGATGAGGAAACAAGAGCAAAGAGACAACAAATAAGACTGTTTGAGCGTAAAATTAGAGTTAGTTTGACAATAAACTAGAATAATTAATAAAATTACCTACGTATTTTAATCAATATTCAAATACTATATAGCTTCTACAGACTAGCTGTAAATGGAATTGCCACTCGATTGTCATATTTACATTTGAAATATATCATATGTAATAGGTGGCAAACGAACAGGTGGGTCACCTGATGTTAAGTGATCACCACCGTCCATGGACACCAACAACACCAGAGGAGTCGCAAGTGCGTTTGCCACCCTTTGGGGAGAAGGGTTAGGGGAGGGAGAGGGAGAGGAGAGAGGAGAGGGGAGGGGAGGTGGGCCTCCGGCGCTCTCATTACTAACATTATTACATTAGTAACAACACGAATTTTTCAATAAGAATACAACTCTGCCAACACTAAGCCAACCATATATACAACTTAGCCGCATGATATGGTAGCTCGGTGACATAGGCAGTCACATATCTGTTCTTCTTAGTGCTTCTCGATTCTCAATCGGCCAATCCACCTTCGATCTCCAAACTTTGCAACACACGGCCTGCTCGCACTATTATTTCATTCTCGCTTAGCCAACTTTCTGATCTACACTTTCTAACTATTTATCTTCTGAGGGTCATAGCTTAACGTTAAATCGCTATAAAGTGTAAATATATTTTTGTTCAACACTGACTCGATGAATCGAGAAATTCATCCATTCAAACAGACGGGGAAACGTGATCTCTGTAATATTAATATAGATAAGTTATTAGGAATTGCTATGGACTCGATCCAATATGCTAAAGATTTCACAGTTGGGAAAATCTACGACTGTGAGTTATACAGTGCGAGTAAATTGCTTGAGTAAATGAACCAGTATGTCTCTAATTCAATATGTTTATCCATTTGTGAACGTTATCCCCCCTAAACATGGAACTCACCAGGTAGTATAATAATATGTCTTGCATGTCCAACTGAATTGATCGCATGACTAACACTAAAACAAACAATACCTATTAATTATTATGATTTCCCTATTATTGCTACCACCGACGTATTGCGATGCTGGTTATGTATCACAATTTCGATGGGAGCCGTATTCTTGGGATATTTTAATACAACTTTTAGCCGCGACTTCGTTCACGTGGAATAGTTACTATGGGCTAACTGTTAACACGTAGCGGAAGCTCTCAAAAGGAAAAAAAAACGATTTTGAAACATTCTTCATTGATAATCCGCTCCTATTGGTCTTAGCATGATGATACATAGCCTATATCCTGCCTCGATAAATGAGCTATCTAATACTGAAAGAATTCCTCAATAGTAGAAAATAGTACCCGATATTAGCGCATTCATCCAAATAAAGAAACCCTCCAGATTTACCAGTATAATATTAGTTACTAATCTTCCCTCGTGCTTAACTCGAGCCGTCCTTTAAATTACAATAACTTTTGATAGAGTAGACCGATTTTAATTAAACAAAGATTAAGTTATTCTGGAAGATATGTTTTATGATTTTCTTGGAGTGTTATTGTGAACCCAGTACTTTAACAGTGATGCATGTTCATACAAACAGACAGACAGACAGACATTTCTAATAATTATTGAAATTTATTTTATTACTTATTTCCGAACCGGTAGTAGCTTTGACGTTCATAAGTGCCTTCTCAGGGCCTAAATTGAATAAAGGATATTTTGATTTGATTTTGATTTTGATTCCTAGACACCTGCATCAATTATTTTCACAAAAATCGAAAAAGTCTACTTTACCGGATTACAATGCGTATAACCCTTCATCCTCTAAGCAAGAAACAAAGAACAGAAAAAGTAAACTTGTGCCTGATGGGTTAAAGCTCATAGTGGCTCAGTATGCTCCAAGATCTTTGAAGATCAACCAGTTTCAACTACTTTTTGGCAATGAGATTTGTCTCTTCAATCCAGCATGAAGCATAGGATATGGACTTGGACTCTCATCTCTTGACAATAGTGATTCTTTTTCAACTTTACAATTCATTTACAGGGCTTGGAAGAATAAATTCACGTTACATTTCCGTTATGAGAACCTTAATGTAAAAATACTAAAAATCGACCTTAAAGATATTTTGCGTCCTTTCTAAGCAATAAAATTAACAGTTAAAATGCGTTGCCTTTCTTCTAGGAACTTTGTGAAGCCATATGTACAAACAATTTAACATAATCTCGCTATCAAATGATGGCGCTAGAGACACAAAACTAACTGTTCACATTGTTGGAAATAATAAACATTTTGAAATTTTTGGGGTGGAAATTTATACATCAAATAGTAAGTTATGAAAGCCACACACTTAAAGAATTATATTTATCTATAATCTTGAGTTATTCCACACTAAGTTGTATAATATTAGCAGCATCATGCGTAATGTAGCGGATTATTGTACATAAGGGAGATTAATGGGAAATAATAACAAGGAACATGAATTCGTATATGGCACTAAAACTCCTTGGAAAGTTCTAATAACAGTGTCACCATATTGTTAGGATACTGGAATCATCTCTAGAAAAATCATAAAAATTACTCTCTTTTTTATATCATATGAGGCAAACGCACAAGTCGGTCATCTGATGTTAAGTGATCACCACCGTCCATAGACACTTGCAACACCAGGGGAGTCGCAAGTGCATTGCCAACCTGTGTTTGGGGGAGAGGGGAGGTGGGCCTCTGGCGCTCTCACTGACTGAACGAAACGCACCAATGCAAGCACTATTACTTCACGTCAGTGTTTCTGTGGGTCGAGTGGTACTACCCCGGGCGAGCTGGACCATTCATGCTGACACCAGTAATAGCTTCAGCGTGGCTCTACCACCTACACTTGATAATAACATTAATCTATACTAATATTATAAAGCTGCAGTGCTGCAGTGCAGGATGGGATGAGCGCTCTAATCACAGGAACGATTTGAAAAGCTTTTTAAGTGTTAGGTACCTCATTTAACGAGGAAAGCTATGGGGTATATATCATCACGCTAAGACCAATAGGAGCGTAGCGTTTCAAAATCGTGAATTTCTTTTTAAGAGCTTCCGTTGCGTGTTAGTTAGCCCAAATTATTTCAGGCACATCGCGGGCAGAAGCTGGTAATAAAATATAAAACGACTGCACCTAATAGGATAATTCCATTTGTTATGTTTGTAATTGTCAGGTCAGATTTGTATCGAAGAAAGTGTTTAAAAAATCATAAGAAACAGCAACAACTTTGGGTTAAAATGTCTCCCTATAAAAAGTGAGTGAATGAACAGGATAGAAGACAGGTTGCTCTTCAAAAAATATTGATAAAATTGACATATTAACGTGAAGTCGTTCAACGCTTGCTATATCATATACACTTATATCATCAATCAAGAAGATTGGTAACCAACATAAGCAAAAGAAGATGTAAATACATTTTATAAATTTATTATGATCCCATGTTTTAATAAATGATGAGGAAACAAGAGCAAAGAGACAACAAATAAGACTGTTTGAGCGTAAAATTAGAGTTAGTTTGACAATAAACTAGAATAATTAATAAAATTACCTACGTATTTTAATCAATATTCAAATACTATATAGCTTCTACAGACTAGCTGTAAATGGAATTGCCACTCGATTGTCATATTTACATTTGAAATATATCATATGTAATAGGTGGCAAACGAACAGGTGGGTCACCTGATGTTAAGTGATCACCACCGTCCATGGACACCAACAACACCAGAGGAGTCGCAAGTGCGTTTGCCACCCTTTGGGGAGAAGGGTTAGGGGAGGGAGAGGGAGAGGAGAGAGGAGAGGGGAGGGGAGGTGGGCCTCCGGCGCTCTCATTACTAACATTATTACATTAGTAACAACACGAATTTTTCAATAAGAATACAACTCTGCCAACACTAAGCCAACCATATATACAACTTAGCCGCATGATATGGTAGCTCGGTGACATAGGCAGTCACATATCTGTTCTTCTTAGTGCTTCTCGATTCTCAATCGGCCAATCCACCTTCGATCTCCAAACTTTGCAACACACGGCCTGCTCGCACTATTATTTCATTCTCGCTTAGCCAACTTTCTGATCTACACTTTCTAACTATTTATCTTCTGAGGGTCATAGCTTAACGTTAAATCGCTATAAAGTGTAAATATATTTTTGTTCAACACTGACTCGATGAATCGAGAAATTCATCCATTCAAACAGACGGGGAAACGTGATCTCTGTAATATTAATATAGATAAGTTATTAGGAATTGCTATGGACTCGATCCAATATGCTAAAGATTTCACAGTTGGGAAAATCTACGACTGTGAGTTATACAGTGCGAGTAAATTGCTTGAGTAAATGAACCAGTATGTCTCTAATTCAATATGTTTATCCATTTGTGAACGTTATCCCCCCTAAACATGGAACTCACCAGGTAGTATAATAATATGTCTTGCATGTCCAACTGAATTGATCGCATGACTAACACTAAAACAAACAATACCTATTAATTATTATGATTTCCCTATTATTGCTACCACCGACGTATTGCGATGCTGGTTATGTATCACAATTTCGATGGGAGCCGTATTCTTGGGATATTTTAATACAACTTTTAGCCGCGACTTCGTTCACGTGGAATAGTTACTATGGGCTAACTGTTAACACGTAGCGGAAGCTCTCAAAAGGAAAAAAAAACGATTTTGAAACATTCTTCATTGATAATCCGCTCCTATTGGTCTTAGCATGATGATACATAGCCTATATCCTGCCTCGATAAATGAGCTATCTAATACTGAAAGAATTCCTCAATAGTAGAAAATAGTACCCGATATTAGCGCATTCATCCAAATAAAGAAACCCTCCAGATTTACCAGTATAATATTAGTTACTAATCTTCCCTCGTGCTTAACTCGAGCCGTCCTTTAAATTACAATAACTTTTGATAGAGTAGACCGATTTTAATTAAACAAAGATTAAGTTATTCTGGAAGATATGTTTTATGATTTTCTTGGAGTGTTATTGTGAACCCAGTACTTTAACAGTGATGCATGTTCATACAAACAGACAGACAGACAGACATTTCTAATAATTATTGAAATTTATTTTATTACTTATTTCCGAACCGGTAGTAGCTTTGACGTTCATAAGTGCCTTCTCAGGGCCTAAATTGAATAAAGGATATTTTGATTTGATTTTGATTTTGATTCCTAGACACCTGCATCAATTATTTTCACAAAAATCGAAAAAGTCTAGACCCGATAGATTTACATTCTTATTATAATAGGTCTTTACCTATGAAATTGCCGTTCTGCAGTACTGGCCATTTCAAATAAAAATAATTTTTTTTTTGGCTAAAAATTCTAATTTCAAATTAATTTTATTTTAAAAACATGGAATTCTTTTTCCCAAAGTAGTCATTTGTTTATTGACTAGTGTTACATTTTCATCGAATTTCAATCTTTTTTGTCATCATGGATACGTTAAAAATTCGAGTAACTATGGAATATGAGTACCTTTTACGGAGCTAACACTACACCTGTTATTGGTTTGCTCGCTTCCGTTCTGGGAATTTCGACCTGAAAAATGAACCTCGCGGTCGTCCGAAGACTTTGGTCGACAATGACGAATTAAAGGCGATTGTGGAAGCTGATGATACACAATCTACGGCTGAATTAGCAGCAGCTTTCGACGTTAGCGTCAAAACAATATTGGTCCATTTGCGTCAAATTGGCAAGATAAAAAAGCTT
>MU160849.1:32880-61703 GCA_015888305.1 Antheraea pernyi | reverse complement strand
TCTTTTTTGTAGCAATAAGGTGGTGACTTCATTCTTAGGAATCTCCTGGGAGATCTTGTGATATCTCAGTATTAATACACCACATTATTATTTATGATTCACTTGTGCATAATAAACTATATCACGTAAAACGCCAGAATGACCATTAATTAATAAGGAACTCGCTCCATTGCATGGCAAACTTAAATCCCGTTTAGAATTTTTCAATTTCAGGGCACATTTAAAGTAATCTAATATCAATATTTTAAATTCATTACTTTGTTCTTCATTTACCAAATTTTGTCAACAGATATTGATTGTGCATTTGATATTTTTTTGCGGCTACATATGTCGGCTTGAGAGACACTAAACATTCGTGCGTCATCTCGCAAATAAGCGTTTAATTCTTGTCTTATAAAGACTGTCGTTAACGAACGTTTTACGTTTTATTGCTTTTGGTTCGTTTGTGTAGTTGTCATGCTCCAGGTGCTGTGGTTGTGATTATGAGCCTGACACATATCTTATAAAAAAGAAATCACTTAATAAAAGAGTCAAAATTGTAAATATACATGAGTTTTATTCTTATCGAGACGAATATATGCAAATTCCAAAACTTTCTAATATAGGAAATAATTTCGATTGCTGACTAAAATAAATGACTTCAATCAGTAGCGTCCCTTATATGTATATATTTAGGACCGTATGATTAACCAGGGTACTATATGTACAGCCCGGGTGATATGCATAATTACAAATCATGACTTCAATCAGTAGCGTCCCTTATATGTATATATTTAGGACCGTATGATTAACCAGGGTACTATATGTACAGCCCGGGTAAGCAAGGACTACGCGATAGATACATGCTTAGACAAATATCATTATTTTTTGGCAGTAAGAGGATCTCTTATTAGGTTGTGGTATTGTGCGCTAGATTTATTGGGTTTGATTGGAACTGCAATTAAAATGTATTCAAATTAACCATAGGAAAATCACATTTTGCAGTGTCTAATATCAATAAATATGACCTCGAATTTGAAAAAAATAATTGTCTGAATTGAAGCTTAAATAAGTTTTAATTGTGTAGCCTGATTGAACTTGTCATTGTTTATAATGATCTGGCAGTTAGTATACTTAAGCAATCACATAATCTATGACATATATATTATTTACCCATGATTTTGCATATTAAATTAAAAATATTTGCATGTTCAATCAATAAAGCATATTAATCAAGTTTTTGTTATTTTAAATATGATTAATACTTATATTTTCCTTGAAATTAAAAAAAATCTATTACCTACAGGTGTGTCAATACCAGATACATAATGTTTTTATTAGTTATAATGATATTCAATTTAATACGAAACTTAATTGCACACAAATATTCAAAATATGTATTCTGGTAACATATTTACATAAATCTATATAAATATGTTTATATATTCCGATACCTAACTATTGCCGCTTAAAGTAACTTCCCACGCAAACTATAAGTTTCGTTCAGTTCTTAATAAGCAAATTCCTTTATGTAAAACATCAAGGTCAAAACTAAACAACAATCGCGAAAACGAAATCGAACTTTCCATAATCGAACCCCTCACGGAATCGCGACTATGTCAACTTAAGCCAAAAGTGTTATGAACCAGCCGGAGTTATTACATAGGAATGGACGTGCAAAATCAGCGTACGGTGACTATTCATGTGGCGTGCAGTTCGATCGTGCTTTGAAAGGCGCGGAGGAAACGTCAGAAAAATCGAATTTCCATGCCGGCAGTCGCTGTCGAGGCGGCGCGGCGCTAACAACGCGCCCTAAGCGCCCGCGCGCGCTTTCACATGCCTTTGCAGTTTTGCACGACGCGTTTACCGCTGAAGAACAACTTTTAAATATAAAAGTTCAAATACAGTCAATTACTTATAAACATTAAAAACAGTGTTAAGTGTATCGAAAAAATATCGTGTTAATGGTGGGCTAATTAGGGGATTATGGGTATGGCAACTAACATTCCAAAAGCGATTCAGCTCGTCGCTCTACCATATAAATTCGAGTTTCTTTCGCTATAGGTGACGTCATTATTGCGGTCGATTATGTTGATGCGATTAATTACCGATTGCTGATGTGAAAAGTTCAAATATAAAGTTTCAAACGACTTAATATCGGTTCTGTTTGAATTACGAATAGTTGCATTGTCTCAAGTTGTTGCTATTTGATTATTTCTATTAGAATTGTACAAACGCCAGATCGCTGGCATTACTAATTCGTAATATCTCTCAACTTGTGTAAAATTTCTATGTTTATATGTCTATTTTATTTTTCTTATATTTTTTATAATGCCATATTATAGTTACTACTTTATAAAAGGGGATGAGAAGATAATAGTAAAAAAGAGCATCTTTGTTTTATATAAATATTTTTATAGATTTGTCTAGTATTAGTCGAGTATTGTAAAATCTCATAAGGAGGGAGATGTGAGATGTGTGAAAGATGGCAACGCACTTACGACTCCTCTGGGGTTGTTAGTGTGCATGGATGGTGGTGATCACTTAACAGCAGGTGACCCACCTGTTCGTTTGCCACCAATGACATAAAAAAAAAAAGGTGTGCCTATACCGGATACATAATATTATTTATTGGGGATAGTGATATTCAATTTAATACGAAAGTAAATTGCACTCAAATATTCCAAATATGTATTCAGGTAATATATTTACATAAATATGTTTATATATTCCGATTCCTAACTATTGCCGCTTAAAGTAGCTTCCCACGCAAACTATAAGTTTCGTTCAGTTCTTAATAAGCAAATTCCTTTATGTAAAACATCAAGGTCAAAACCAAACAACAATCGCGAAAACGAAATCGAACTTTCCATAATCGAACCCCTCACGGAATCGCGACTATGTCAACTTAAGCCAAAAGTGTTATGAACCAGCCGGAGTTATTACATAGGAATGGACGTGCAAAATCAGCGTACGGTGACTATTCATGTGGCGTGCAGTTCGATCGTGCTTTGAAAGGCGCGGAGGAAACGTCAGAAAAATCGAATTTCCATGCCGGCAGTCGCTGTCGAGGCGGCGCGGCGCTAACAACGCGCCCTAAGCGCCCGCGCGCGCTTTCACATGCCTTTGCAGTTTTGCACGACGCGTTTACCGCTGAAGAACAACTTTTAAATATAAAAGTTCAAATACAGTCAATTACTTATAAACATTAAAAACAGTGTTAAGTGTATCGAAAAAATATCGTGTTAATGGTGGGCTAATTAGGGGATTATGGGTATGGCAACTAACATTCCAAAAGCGATTCAGCTCGTCGCTCTACCATATAAATTCGAGTTTCTTTCGCTATAGGTGACGTCATTATTGCGGTCGATTATGTTGATGCGATTCTATTTGTCTCAAAAAAATAAACTTTTTCCATAGGCAAAGAAAAACAAGAAAAGATTTGTAAATTAATTGAAACATCATGAACTAAGGATTTAGTTTAAAAGGTCTAAAACAATTAGCCATCAATTTCCTCAAATATCATGTACGTAGGTATGAACTATAACTCGAACTCGAATGTATTTTTGTGTACCATCCATCGTATAATTATTGTAAATAATGGTCATCCAGTGGTTGAAATTCGATCATAATAAGGAATACAAACTATTTTCTCTACATGTTCATATATAGAGATTTCTATCTGTATTGTCTATTGTAAAAATTGTAGACTCTAGACGTAAAGAGCGTGAATTATGATGGATAGAGATTTATGAAGTATTCAACTCCTCAATAGTATGGAAAGAACTATTTTCAAAATTATTTTACTGAAGTGAAAATTTCTTTAGCTGCATTGGCGATATTTGGTAAGGGAAAACTTGGTTCACGTCACCGAAAACCTCGACATGCTTGTTATGTATTACCGTTGCGCTAATCTAGCGACTTATGTACATATAACATTGATATGATTGTTGAGCTTGTGTAGTCTACCATATGTTTGGTTAATTAATAAATTGTATAAAAATGTATATAATTATTGCCCGGAGTGCCAATAAATGTGAAAATCAAACTAATATTAGTAATTTCAATTTACATATTATGAAAACTAAATTACTCGGACTATAATTGATTAAAAAATAGTGCGTGGAGTACCTCCGCGCGGAATAAGTGAAACTGACTGCCGTTGTTATTTAACACCGACAGTCGCCGTTACTTATGGACTGTACTGTACTTTCCATCAGGTAACGTCCAGTCACTTTGCCGAAACAGTTATAAAAAAAAACAACAAAAACCGTATTCGCGGTTTCTCGCGATCAGCAATTTAGCAGTGGAGAAATATCCAAATCTATAACATTTACAATGGGATTATGATAACTAAAGTAAGATACGAAATGTTTGATTATTTTTCTCGCTTTGTCTCTTTCTATTCCCCCTCCCCGGGAGCGTTGAACGTTTAACACAACAGTGCTTTCATACCCCCTCCATGGTAGCGTTAAACGTTTAACGTAACCTTGTTGGATGTCGCATTAGAGGTTTCACTTCAAAAAATTAAAATAAAAACATAGTTATTCTATTTTTTTGAGTGTTTCCTTCTCTTGGTAGGGCTTAGGGCTGCCTCAACTTTTTTGATAATACTAAAACGCATTAATAATTACTAAACGAAATAAATGTAAAAAAAATCGGTTAATAAACAAAGGACGAAAACGTACTGCACGTATTTATATTCTATCTATCAATAGTCATATTAGCTAACGCGCGGCTCCGTTCGTATGAAGTGCAAGAAAACAGTCACTGTGACTTAAATGTAAAAGTTATATTTATTGTACCTTTTTTTTGTATTAATTTATATTCTAAGTCAATTGTATTGGTTTATGCAAAATTATAGTAATTTTATGTCGACTTGACTTACCTTTAATCTCATTAGTAACTTGATATAATGACGAATGTAACAAAAGTTATACTAAAACTTTGCTACAAATTATACCTATGATATAAAGAAGAACTATGCAACTAAGTGTATAGATTATCAAGTTATAAAACACAGTAACAGTCAGAAAGCGGGAGCGCTAATCTTAAGTACTTCTTTTATGTAGTCAGGTTAATGTTTGATTTGTGTTGGTGAATCTCACTCGGTTCTCATCTGAGTTTGCATCAATGCATTCAAAGTTTTGTATGTTGGAGTCAACAAATTATATGTTGGTGTCTCCTTTTTTTACATGGAAAGATCCCTAACAGACACCCATCCCGTCACGCAGTTGAGGATGGGTTATGTCCGATTCGTATGGACTAAAACCCCATGGTGCTTACATACACTTTTTAGGCGGGGGAGCAGGTACTGCCGACCGGCATTGCGTCTGTTCCCCCAACAGGTGTTGGCCTTCCAAGGGGCCCTGACTGCGGTCTGAGGGGTCAAAAACGGTAGACCCCTCAAAGGGGGATTGGTGTTAGACCTTCCTGAGGAACTGTGGGATTAACATCGCTTATATACTTGGACACAATAGCATTTGAAACCACACCTGCTGTTGTCATATTATCCTCCTATAAGCGATATATAGTAGCCATCAATTTCCTCAAATATCATGTACGTTGATATAAGCTATAATATTGTATTTTTGTGTACCATTCAACGTATAATTATTGTAAATAATGGTCATCCAGTGGTTGAAATTCGATCATAATATATAGAGATTTCTATCTGTATTGTCCATTGTAAAAATTGTAGACTCTAGACGTAAAGAGCGTGAATTATGATGGATAGAGATTTATGAAGTATTCAACTCCTCAATAGTATGGAAAGAACTATTTTCAAAATTATTTTACTGAAGTGAAAATTTCTTTAGCTGCATTGGCGATATTTGGTAAGGGAAAACTTGGTTCACGTCACCGAAAACCTCGACATGCTTGTTATGTATTACCGTTGCACTAATCTAGCGACTTTTATGCAAAATTATAGTAATTTTATGTCGACCTGACTTACCTTTAATCTCATAAGTTACTTGATATAATGACGAATGTAACAAAAGGTATACTAAAACTTTGCTACAAATGATACCTATGATATAAAAAAGAATTATTCAACTAAGTGCATAGATTATCAAGTTATAAAACATACTAACGGTCAGAAAGCGGGAGCGCTAATCTCAAGTGCTTCTTTCTTGTAGTCTGGTTAATGTTTGATTTGTGTTGGTGAATCTCACTCGGTTCTCATCTGAGTTTGCATCAATGCATCCAAAGTTTTGTATGTTGGAGTCAACAAATTATATGTTGGTGTCTCCGTTTTTTACATGGAAAGATCCCTAACAGATACCCATCCCGTCACACAGTTGAGGATGGGTTATGTCCGATTCGTATGGACTAAAACCCCATGGTGCCTTCATACACTTTTTAGGCGGGGGAGCAGGTACTGCCGACCGGCATTGCGTCTGTTCCCCCAACAGGTGTTGGCCTTCCAAGGGGCCCTGACTGCGGTCTGAGGGGTCAAAAATGGTAGACCCCTCAAAGGGGGATTGGTGTTAGACCTTCCTGACAAACTGTGGGAGTCGCATCGGCACAACGCGCCTCCACTAAATGGGCCTGACAGTTTAAACTGCCAGGCCAACGGACATGCCCGTGTCCATCGTCCCCAAGCCCCATCTACGGCAGCCGCAGGTCATCGCCTACCCATCACCGCCGTATGGTTCGTCTACCGCGGGATCGGAGTCTAGTGATCGTTGTCTCCTAAGGATAGCGATTCTGCATATGTTTTTGATAATAATGCGGTCTGCTATTGGTTATCAAATATGTTGGTGAAATAGATTGTGTTCTCATTGTATAAGTTATATTTTTAGAATTATTATAGTGATAGATTTTATTATCATGTGACATGTGAAATACGAACAATTATCAAAACAGTGAAATGAAGTAAAGGTAGGGAGATGATGAATTCTAATCTACAGTAAGACTATTCGTTATGTATTATTTTCAAGTTGAGTACTTACGAATATGTCATGTTTCGATTGGTGTACTTAACAGCCAATCTTTTCTTCTACGGTTAGTGAATTACCAACTTAAGTTATCGAAACTAAGCATCAGATGAGTAGTGAAACGCTATTAAACCTACAATTTATAGAAAAAATAACAGTTAAACTCTTACTAATATTAAAAAGCCGACAAAAGGAATCTATAGTCACGTACTCACTTTTAACTTGCCTTTGTCACGTTTCCACCTTGAATCGTATCATACTTAAAAATACCTACACTTGAATACAGGTTGTTGACTGATTTCCAGATTACATATTTCGATACTGATTCAAAGTTCAGAAGGAAATAAAAAGAAATTAAATGTGATATTTGTTAATTAACATAATTAGTTTCAACTGTAATTCTCCCATTTAAAAGGTAAACATAATCACGAATCCGCACGTGAAGAATAAGCTAAAGGAATTAAAATTATTCTTATACGTATTTTTAACAATTGCGAGCAGTAACAATCGTGTTTATCAATTCATTAACATTAATTCTTAATTACGTCTTACTTAGTATGCAAAATATTAAACTATAACAAATTTTTACTTGAAGAAATAGTATAATAACTTTTTGAAACATTGTACAAAAAATACATTCATGATTAATTAATCAATTTGAACACTAGACTAAGGGTCTAAAAAACTTAAAAGAATTTGCTGTATTATTTACAAATCGGGTGATAATTGTTTAGAGATTACAAGTGTTGTGGTTAGAGTACCCCGTTCCTTTTATAACGTCCCCTAGATACCAAAATAAATTAATATTTATTTATTGAAATAATTTCAAATCTATTTATTACATTAGGCAATTAATATTTTTTATATATATAACTCTTCTGACCGTGAACTCACTGAACTCCTCCTAAACAGCTGGACATTTTTTATTACATTTTTTGTGAGTGTTCTGATGGATTCAAGAATGGTTTAAGTTCAAAGTTGAAAAGTAGGTGGCGTGACGGTTAACTTTTAGATTTTTTTTATTATCTAGGCAGGACAATGTCCGCCGGTTCCACTAGTGATATATAATATTCTTAATTCACTTTATTTTGTTACTAAATACGGATGCTACTGGTACACGTCTCAATATTAATTTATGAAATAACTAAGTACCTAATATTTGAAATTAAGAAAAAATACACACTGTATTTTTACACATGAAAATATGTAATCAATAACTGAGGTTTTGACGATGCTTGGTATTATTATAAACTCATTATGTCGCCTACAAAAGTAATATTTGGAACATATTTAACACATTCACTGTTTTATAGCATTTTAATATAATATACAGTATACATTAGTAATAACTATTATTCTTAAGTGCTCAAAAATATATATAAGAGTTGTTGAGGTATGTATGTCTGATTTCCAGATTACATATTTCGATACTGATTCAAAGTTCAGAAGGAAATAAAAAGAAATTAAATGTGATATTTGTTAATTAACATAATTAGTTTTAACTGTAATTCTCCCATTTAAAAGGTAAACATAATCACGAATCCGCACGTGAAGAATAAGCTAAAGGAATTAAAATTATTCTTATACGTATTTTTAACAATTGCGAGCAGTAACAATCGTGTTTATCAATTCATTAACATTAATTCTTAATTACGTCTTACTTAGTATGCAAAATATTAAACTATAACAAATTTTTACTTGAAGAAATAGTATAATAACTTTTTGAAACATTGTATAACTACAAAAAATACATTCATGATTAATTAATCAATTTGAACACTAGACTAAGGGTCTAAAAAACTTAAAAGAATTTGCTGTATTATTTACAAATCGGGTGATAATTGTTTAGAGATTACAAGTGTTGTGGTTAGAGTACCCCGTTCCTTTTATAACGTCCCCTAGATACCAAAATAAATTAATATTTATTTATTTAAATAATTTGAAATCTCTTTATTACATTAGGCAATTAATATTTTTTATATATATAACTCTTCTGACCGTGAATGTCACTGAACTCCTCCTAAACGGCTGGACATTTTTTATTATATTTTTTGTGAGTGTTCTGATGGATGCAAGAATGGTTTAAATTCAAAGTTGGATCCGGTAGGTGGCGCTGTGGTTGACTTTTAGATATATTTTTAATTATTAAGACAGGACAATGTCCGCCGGTACCGCTAGTAATATATAATATTCTTAATTCATTTTATCTTGTTAAACTAATTACTAAACTAAATTTGGATGCTACTGCTACACGTCTCAACATAATTTATGAAATAACTAAGTAATATTTGAAATAAAAAAAAAATACACACTGTATTTTTACACATGAAAATATGTAATCAATAACTGAGGTTTTAACGATGCTTGGTATTATTATAAACTCATTATGTTGCCTACAAAAGTAATATTTGGAACATATTTAACGCATTCACTGTTTTATAGCATTTTAATATAATATACAGTATACATTAGTAATAACTATTATTCTTAAGTGCTCAAAAATATATATAAGAGTTGTTGAGGTATGTATGTAACCGCTGGGGCGGCACGATGAAGTCTATAGAGATCTCGTGCCGCCCCAACTATAGCGGACGACGTACACCGTGGGGTTTTAGTCTGTGCGAGTCGGACATAACCCACCCTCTCCCCCGAGAGGCAACAGCCCAAGCCAAGGTGCGCTGTGCACCTTTGAGGGGTTGTCAAATAAAATCGGCCGAGTTCCTTAAGCGCTCGCCTTAATAGTCCGATGAAGCTGTTAAGACCTTGCTAGGTCAATAGCGTAGTCAGTTCGAGAAAAAAAAAACTGTGTTTTTAAGTGATACATAAGAATGAGTAGCTCAGTTGATATAAAAGTAAACGGGAATGTAAAATAAGATACAATCTGATCGGGTGTATTTTAAATTCAATAGAACGGCCTTCATGTACGGCTTTGTCCGGCTTACAGTGTTGGTTGAACAGAATCCAGTGCTACTACTCGGTATAACGCAAAAGAACAATAGATGTTTCCAGAAATTCAGATTTGTTCCACTCGAAATGGGTTTATGCATAAATAAATATATCTTTAGTCGATTATTGTAATACTGCTTTGAAGTTTATATTATTCATATATATTATCTATGGAGTAATTTATATTATTTAAGCTTAGCCCAGATAGGTCGCGAATTGCATGTATCAGGCAACGGCCCAAGCCGAGGTGTGCCGTGCACCCTTGAGCTAGTTGCCCAAATAAAATCGGCTGAGTACCTTAAGCGCTCGCCTTAGTAATCTGGTGAAACTGTTAAAACCTGGCTAGGACAATAATGGAGACAGGCCGAAAAAAAAATTATTTTGAACTTTTTTTTCTTCTTTTCTACATTCTCTTGGTCCGCGTCTTTCTTTGCTTTCGTTTTATTTATTGTGCAAGTCAATAATTGTGTCTGTGGGCAACTATTGGGTGTTTTTTTATTTATTATTTTATATATTTATGATTTCATTTAACTATTGACTATTTTAGGACGGATTTTTTAATGACGTTATTGCCTTTATTATTTTGAACTTTGATCGTTCGTTCCTTCATTACATTTGTTAAGACTAAAGATGGGCTTAAAAATGGGATTATTCAAAGTGCCAGTTGTAACCAAGTTTTAGCAAATAAAGGATATTTATACCTCTATACACTTAGTGTCAAAATATTCCTAAGAATTTTATAAAGAAGAGTATGTGCATTCGTTTACGTTATGGCTACATTATACATATTTCGGAGATGATATTTAGACATTTCTGTTACCGTTTTATTGTCGCGAAATATTAATTATTTTTAGTCGCTCTGAATATAACCATAACTTTAGGCTTTCACGAAATATCGTCAAGAGCTTAATGCAAACTTAAAGTATTATTATAATTAGGTTTTCATAATTTAAAAAAACATCGACATATCTTGGCGCCGAAGGAAATCGTAATAAATTGACGAGTCATCCAATTAGTTCTGTGTAGGTAACGATACCTTTACGCAATAAAACCTCTGAACCGATGATAATGCAATTATATATACGTAGACGTAGACTTGTAGAAGAATATATTGCTATTTTTTTTCCTAAAGTTTATATGTAAAAATATGTAGGTGGTAGAGCCACGTTGAAGCTATTACTGGTTTCAGAATGAATGGGTTGGCTATCCCGGGGTACTACTCTATACTATACTACCCTCTCATAGAAATCCGACGTGAAGTAATAGTGCTTGCATTGTTGCGTTTCGTTCGGTCAGTGACAGCGCCGGAGTCCCACTTCCTTTTCCCCCTTTCCCGGTCTATCTCCCCCTCCCCCCAAACACAGGCTGGCAACGCACTTGCGACTCTCCAAATGTTACAAGTGTCTATGTACGGTGCTGATCACTTAACATCAGGTGACCCGCCTGTTCGTTTGCATCCTGACATAAAAAAAATCTTTTCTTTACTATTACGAAAAAAAGGGTTTGTGTAATTAATACGAAAGATCATTGACATATAAAACCCAAGACGCACAGTCTCGAATAAAAGTAGCGCTCAAAACCGGCCGTAAAACCAAAATACGTGGTTGTAGTTATGCGATAAACTTATAATTTTGCAAAATCAGCCTGACCTGCATGATTGAAAATTTTTACAAGGACGCAAACGACGCGAGACTATTTGAAATGACTGCATAATCCAAAATTATTCACTCATTTTTGTGTGCCAGCTGTGAAACGTTAAGTGTGCATCTTGGTTTTTATATATCAGTGCGAAAGATATATAAAAGAAGTCGTGGGAATAGGTACCAACAAAAACATGTAGTACTCTTGAAACTAAAAATAGTTACGCGAGAGTTCTCGTTAGGTAGAAATTATAATTACAAAGTGGATACAAATCTGCTCCAAATTTACCTTTGCTTACAATTAAATGTACAATATATATTAGTAAGAAATAAGAAAATTCGAAAATAGATACAAAAAAAGTGTGTGCGTACTTATGTACACACGTTAGAAGTTATACTTCTTTGGCGTAACAAGATAAAAATCTTTTCTTGGTCTACGTTTGTAGAAAAAACGACACTAACAATAGAAAAAAGGTATTTAGTACAATGAAAGTTTTAATACGAAGAAAAACAAACAACAAATACAAAGAAACAAAATGTTAACTATAGGGTGTCGGTTTTTCGTGACGGTGTACGCGCGCCTCGTAAAAATTTACTCTCATCATTTTTCCCTAACGCGCCAAAAGAAGTATAACTTTAAAAATCGACTAATAAAACTAAATTACATGTAATTTACACGTAGTATAAATGCACTTTATAAGACGTGTAATAATTATTGCGATTAAAGTAAAAGTTTTTAATTTATTAAATAACTAACTTTTCGCCCCGGCTTTGCACGGTCGTACTAACGAAGAAAATGCTACCAAATATTCCCTTTACAATATGATCATCGCATCATCATCTTCCAACCCTTATCCCACCTAAGTAGGGTCGCCACAACATGTTTTATGTTTCCAGTCTCGCCTATCAGATGTCATCTCAGTATTCACACCTTTTACACACATATCATTTTTCACACAATCCATCCATTCCTTTTTCGGTCTTCCTCTACTCATATACCCATCCACCATCATACTCAAAACTTGTATAACCACTTGTATAATGAAAATATGATCTTGTAATGAAATAAAATAGTAAACCAAATTGCTGAACGATGATCTCTCAATTCTGACAATTTTTTTGAATAACTGCCTATTGTCTTCTGTCTCACTCACTCACGTTTACAAGCACAACCAAAACAGAATTACTCAAATAGGTGCAGCGTTCTTATGCGTTTACATACATTCGACATTTTTTTTATTATATAGATAAAATAATACTTGGCTAATTTTTGCACCGTTTAGATTGTTTTTTATGCTTAAGGGCAGTAAACAGGCGGACGGCCCATCTTATGGTAAATGGTTACCGTCGCCGATGGACACCTACCAGGGGTATCGCTGTTGCGTTACCGGCCTTGAAGAGTGTGTTTCAATCCTTCTTTAAAGAGACCCATATCATTACTCTAGGAGAATACATAATGAACGTTCTGGAGAAGATTACAGTTGTGGCTGTTTTATTAGGTTTTAGAGTGTGTGGGTGAGTTAGCCAGCGTCGGGAAGTACGAATTTGGTACATCAATGAGGGTAATATATCAAAAAGTTCTTCAGATTTATATATATAATGCCTGTTTTATTAGGTTTTAGAGTGTGTGGATGAGTTACTAGCCAGCGTCGGGAAGTACGAATTTCGAACATCAATATGTCAAAATGATATATATAAACTAGCTGACCCGCGCAACTTCATCTACGTAAAATCGGTTACCTACCGGTTCCAACTGTATTTCTAAACTCGAAGAATCTTAGAAAAACCTAGAACCCGATCACAGCGAATCCCACCGTTTCCAATGGTGAAACCAAACAAATCCGGGACTCATTCAAACGGATACCTATTTCATTTAGTGAATGACTTATGCATGCGTGGAAGACATTTCGATAAGGTGGACGTAGCGCCATCTGTCATTCAGCTACATCAATAATTTCGTTTTGTTTGAAATGTGAACGATTACCTATTTCATTTAGCGAATGACTTATGCATGTGTGGAAGACGTTTCGATAAGGTGGCCATAGCGCCATCTGTCATTCAGCTACATTAATGATTTCGTTTTGTTTGAAATGTGAACGATCGGACCGTTGAATCGTTTGGATATTGTAGACACTAAAATCGTGAAAAAATGGGATGGTAGGGTTAGGAGGGTGAAAATTTAGGGTTATAAGTATTTTTTTAAGGCAATTAAAGAAAAGTGTGAAAAACATTGGAAATCTGGATACTGACATAGACCCTAAACCCATAGAATTACTTGAATCGTTTGGATATCGTAAACACTAAAATCGTGAAAAAATGGGATGGTAGGGTTAGGAGGGTGACAATTTGGGGTTATAAGTATTTTTTAAGGCAATTAAAAAAATCTGTCAAAAACATTGAAAAGTAAATCTGGATAGAGACACCCTAGAATTACAAATTATACTTTACGACCTATTCTCATACCTATCAAATATACATTGAAAATTTTATAAAAATCGATCCAGCCGTTGTGGAGGAATTTGACCACAAACACCGTGACACGAGATTTTTATTAGATATTCATGTAGCCAAAATAAACAATCGAATAACGTAAATACGTCGTTCTAAATTTACCCAGACACGACGCAGTTTATGGGCTGTCAAATGTTGTTTGAGGACTCCGTCTCAGGGTAATGCGTGATCCACCGTATGACGTCACTCGTGTCCGTATACCCGTTTAACCTATTTCAACGATCACGCATGGCCAAGCCCTCATCATCCTTTACGCCTATCTACTTCCACTAGCGAATAAAAGGCGCAATTTAAATCTTTATATTCTTGTCAATAAGTTATAGGCACCTTTATTTGTTTACTAACTTAAGCTCTGTACTTATTCTCGTGGAAATGGGTTACTTGTTTCATAGAAATGTTGTCCATTACAACTTATTGTATCATTGCAACACTTTTACCGATCTAAAGTTACCTGGTTTAAATTTAATTACTAATGCATTTTTCTCTGCGGCAAAGTATGTAATACTCTAAAGGGTCCTCTATTTGTCACTAAGAGTTTCGTCAAAATCGGTTAATCCGTTTCGGAGGTAAGCTCCGATAACAAACAGACATTACATATACATTTTTATTTAGTGAACTCTCAACAGAAACTTTAGAAAATCATTTATTTTTCATAAAGCAACAACCTAACTTTTTGAGAAAATTCCATCGAGGTATTTCAGGCTAACTATAAACAGAAAAAGGTGATTTAATCTTATTTTGTTATGAGAATAAACGCAATATATTAGAAATAAACAGACATATCAAAAAAGTGATTTGTATCTTTATGACCACATGATAGAAGTGAAAATTTGTAAATAAAGATATGTACTTTAAACTCCATATAGATATACCAATGTTTATGTATAATAACAATATTTAAAAACATACAATATATACACCTAAAATATTGCATTGATTATATACAAAATATATATATTATTAATAATAATAAAATATTTTAAACGTGATTATTGGAAATAACCACCCATTGTTATATAGTAAACCTAGTTAATGACGACTGCAGCCGACTACACCCGATGCAATGTCACGGACCCGAACATGACGGTTCATAATCGTTCACTGTTCAATTCATCTACAAAAGTATTCCTTTCATTACTTTAATTACTTAATTATTAATTAAGTATTCCTTTAATTACTACGGTAAATGTTTATCTTTGAAATTCAGTATAAAATAATACCAATATAGTACTTGAAGACAGCCAACGTTTAGTTCGTAGCGCGCGTACGACGCTACAACGCTACGCTTAGTGCTATTTTATTTCAACGCGACACGTAGCAAATTTTATCCAATGATCGAAATTTTTTTATGGGTCTTGCGAAGTTTTAATAAAACGTACTGCATCATAATGTTTTTTTATGTCATAGGTGGCAAGCGAACTGGTGGGTCACCTGATGTTATGTGATCACCACCGTCCATGGACACTAACAACACCAGAGGAGTCGCAAGTGCGTTGTCATCCTTTGGGGGAAGGGTTAGGGGAGGGAGAGGGAGAGGAGAGGGAAGGAGAGGCGGGCCTCCGGCGCTCTCACTGACCGAACGAAACGCAAAAATGCAAGCACTGTTACATCACGTCGGTTTTCTATGAAAGGGTGGGATGTGTTTATCATATTAAATGTTTATAGTAATTCGCTCATGCACCACGCAATTTATTATCAAAATATGAGCAAAAATCTACCCATACTGGACAGCATTTTTGTCGTGATTGATTATTGTATTAGTAAAAATTATTTAAAATTTATTTAAAAAGTCAATCTCGAGAAAACATGTTTTTCTAGAAAACTCTTATACATTTTATAATGCTTTTTTCGAAAGACACATCACAAGGCAGACATTTAAACATGCTTCAAAATGATCACTTCATTAGGAAAACGTTTATGTAAAATGTAATTATTATCACGAATAATTCAAGGATTGTTATTATTATTATTGTTTTATAGTTGCACGGCAAAATGTCTGCACCACGCCTGATGGTAAGCACAGTACAGTCCTCTCAGCTCTAAGCACAAAAATTGTAATTATAAAAATTAACTGTAAACCCTTAAATTGAAATTAAAGTATAATTATAATCGGAACCTGGTACATAAAGTAAGGTATATATGGAAAAACAGGACAAATGCTATAGGATGTAATTAAATTATATATATTCCTTCAATTATATAACTATTATTATGTGAGTATAGATTAAGGCAGTAACAAAATTGAATTGTAAATCAGTAAAATATAAAGAGCAAATTGAAATAACGTGTAAGCTATATAGAAATTAAGGACTATTGTATTAATAATACAAATAAAAAAAAACGAATACAGGCTAAAAGAACACAAAAATAATATCAAAAGAGCAAATAAGGTCTCGGATATGCGTCTTAGGAATGGGGGGATTCTAAAAAAAAAAAAAAACAAGGGCGATCACCGAGTGACACACTATCCATCGCTGGTCGCCGCTGTCATGCCGGCCTGCAAAAAGCCGGATATGCACAGGCTGATCCCGAAACGCGACCCACAGAAGCGAATCACTATGACGGGATTTTTCGTCGTATACATGGTGGTTGCGACCGAGTCAGGCTGTAAAACCCTAACACCCCGCTGTCGCCATTGCCTCGTTAGTTATTCAGCAGGGTGCACCACGTGCAGGTGAGTTTGGCTTGGGTATCTCAAGTCTTATGATGTTATTCGACACCCCTTACACCCCAAAAGCCTTTGTTAACAGCCGTTTCGAACTTTGTCTATAGTGATTATGTGAATATCTTATTGCTACCGCTTTGTTTATATTTCAGTCACATTTTTTTTGTTAAATATAATTTAAACACCGGGAAATAAATTATTGAAATGCCAATTCATTGCTTATTAAGAATTTAAGAAAATATTATACTAACTTTTTTCACATAATATGTAAATAATTATACGTAGGATTTTATTACAAATGTATTGATACATATTATTACATATTATAAATGTAATTAAGATCAAGTTAATCGATTGATAAAGCTAATGAAAAATGTTTTGTCTATTTTAAGCCTTGTGAGGCCTTATGAACGTCAAAACACTACACCACTACACCGAAAACAACCCAATCATTGAGAAAAGTCTTCATAATATTTATTACAATTATCCTTTTTTATACTTTACTAGCGTTTTTTTTTATCTTGTTCTAAATATGAATAGATTAAAAAAAATATGTGCCTATGTATTTATCTAATGAGTTCTTTAGTCAGTATTACTCAGTGGAATACCAAACGATTTCTAATATTCCCCTCGGGTATCCGCATAAATAATTATCAAAGTTAATTAAGTTTACTAAAAACTAAAATTTAAATACAGTAAAAGCACCGTAACAGCACGACATTACCCCGTTATCGGTCGATCAAACCGTTCTATGAACTTTTACTTAAGCGGACTTGGACATGAAACGTTTCATATTTTTATTCCAGTTCCTTAAACGGTAAGGAAAAAAATCCCTTATTTACCATAACAGCGATTCCCCACACGCGTTTTCTATATTATATTCCACTCTTTTTTATACCTTAAATACGAAAGAATAACTGTAGTGACTGACGGTAATATGACGAATTTGAATTCTTTCCTTAGTGATCATCTATGCTATAGTGTAAAAGGAATCCGTGTGCAAATTTTCATGACCCTAGCCCCAGCAGTTAGACTTTGTTTTGATATGTCAGTAAGTCAGTTATTCTTAGATATAAAGTTAATACCTGTTGTACTATTATTCGTTCGCTTAGCTTAATGTACATGAAACTTTATTAATCAAAATAGGAATTCAATATTGTATATATATTAATTGTTAAATTAATCCTTTAATTTTGATGTAATTCTTTTGTGATTACTGATTTCAAATCATTTCTATTATTTTTCTTAGTGTGAAACATCTTTACTAAAGAAAAGAATAGCAATAAAGTGATTTCAAAAACAGAAACTCGCGATCACTTTTTTGTCCTTATACAGACGTCCATCAAATTATAGATTAATACTTACTTACGAAAAGAGATATTTAATTCTAGCTGACCCGGTCACGCGCTTTATCTCAGTTATTATATAATTACATGTTGATAAGAATTCATAATTTTTGTTGATAATAAACTCCTTTTTGTGACTTACATTTAAAAGGTAACATGTTCGGTGTTATTACAAAAAAATTAAATTCGTATTAAATACTTGCTTTAAAAATGTTTCGAATTAAATGCACCGCGCTCGCCCGAGGCAAGTTCACGTTATCCTTTTTCGCAAGTCTAATCTAACGTAACCAAATCGAGACAAAAGAGCAAGATGGCGAACATTCAGCGACCGCGGTGCATTTAATTTGAAACCCTTTTAAAACAAGTATTCAATACGTATTTAACTTTTTTGTAATAACACCGATGCTGTCCTCAATCATATATCTCTCATCGTTAAGGCAGCGTTCGGAAGAAATGTTTTCGTTCGACCGTTTTTTCTCCGACTTACTTTACAAATCCGACTACCACAAAAAAGTCTTTTCATTTTTCGGGTTAATATATAGCCCATAATAGTCACAAATAACGTGGTTTTTCTATTGGTAAAAGAGTCGAATTTCAATATCTGTTTAGTAGTTCTTGAGATTACCCCCTACAACCTCACAAACTTTACTTCTCTATCATATTATAGTATAGATAATTTATATGTGCCGTAAATAATTCAATGTAATTTACTTTCAATTGGGGTAAATAATACTATATAAGGTATAAAAATAAGATAAATATTGTGAAGAAGCACTACTTAGCAAATACAAAAAAACAACAACTATCTTCTTATAAATCTTATTTAAAAAATCAGAATTGATATATTTTTTTTTTATGTCATTGGTGACAAACGAACAGGTGGGTCACCGGATTTTAAGTCATCACCACCGTCCATGGACACTAACAACACCAGAGGAGTCGCAAGTGCGTTGCCACCATTTGGGGTGAAGGGTTAGGGGATGGAGAGGAGAGAGGAGAGGGGAGGGGAGATGGGTCTCCGGCTCTCTCACTGACCGAACGGAACGCAATAATGCAAGCACTTTTACTTTACGTCGGTGTTCTGTGAGAGGGTGGTACTACCCCGGACGAGCCGACCCATTCATGCAGGAACCAGTAATAGTTCCAGTGAGGCTCTACCACCATTAAAGTCTATAGTCTAATCTAAAGTTCACCGATCAACAGTAAATTAAGGCACCATAATTGTTCTACAAACTGTAGTTAACTCCATAAAGGAATCTTGTATCGTTGGTACGATACAACTCGGCAATATGTTACCTGTGACGTCATAATCTAATGCAAATGTTACATGAAGGCTAATCCTCTGAGGCGTTGTATACAAGACTCGGCAAACGCTCGCTTATTCGTCATTAATTTAGATTGCGCTCGGGTCTTGCCTTGCCTTAGTTATAGGCCGAGAGTGTTTAATTCCAGGAATTCGGTATCTTAACTCTGCCCTCCCAATACATTCTTGATAATTTAATGTATGTCCGGAAAAACTTTGAGAAACTGAATTTAGTTAAAGACCGGCATAATCTAAATACTAGAAACTGTAATAAACTGGTGGTCCCATGTTTCAGACTTAGTAAAACCAGTAATAGTTTTTTAGGTAATAGTGTTAGGTTCTACAATAAAGTTCCAAAGCATGTTACCGATTTGCCGGACTGTAAATTTAAGCGCCATGTCAAACGGGTTTTAGTTTCATATGGATATTATAGAGTGGATCAGTATGTGAATGATAGTGATGTCTGGAATTGACTCCTCTCTGTGCATCCACTAAAAGCATTGTTGTATAATGTATTAGAAATATATGTTAAAAAAAAATGTACCCGATCGAGTTTCTTGCCGGTTCTTCTCGATGACTGGGTTGTTTTCCGAACCGGTAGTAGTCTTTGACGTTCATAAGTGCCTTATTAGGGCCTAAACTGAATAAAGTATTTTTGATTTTGATTTTGATTTTGTTGAAATTGCAAAAATGTATTATCTATTAATTAAAACCAGTGTAATTTGACATTCATAGTTCATGTAATAGAAAACGATGGAGTTATTTTTTAGAATTGTGAAATAAGCATACGCTGCTTTGCAGTCACTTCGAAGTTTAGTTTTAAAAATATAATTATCTCATTCTATATGCTAAAAACACCAGAAATATATAACTTAAAATATAATTCAATATACTTGATTTAAATGCATGCTGTAAGAAGGGAATAATTTTTATGCTATAAAATATAGTTCATACACTTTTCATATATGTCTATATATCAATAGACGAAGATTTTTATCAAAGTAAAATTATTTATGAGTTCAGTACATTTCATTGCACAGTTTGTCAACCGATTTTCTTAATTTTTACTGACAAGCTTTAATAACCTTGGTGACAAATGATGGTCACTAAAATTGTAAATGGCTCCGCTCCGGAGCCCTCGAGTGCAAAGGGTTACAAATTCTAACTACCTTCCTACTTCTACATTTCGTCTGTAAAAAGGTGCTAAAAATTGTGGTAGTTCAGTATAACATACAGCATTAACAACAACATTATTATGCACCTGATAAACTTTGTATAATTGTTTACCAATAAATTATAGAACAAATACTATAAAATTTTCTTATTGTACAATTACAACATTATAATAAATTGATATTTTATGGAATCTAGCACTTTTATTAATTAATATTATATGTATAAATTAAGTGTATATAACATTCTGTAAATTTGGAGATGGTTGGCTGCGAGTCAACAACTTGGATTGTTTATTCTATTAAAGTTATCCGGCGCTTCTAACATCGTTGTAGTTTTAATTTAGTTAAGAATTTGTGTTATGCTGCATTGATATACCTCGCATATTTACATATCTAAATTAAAAAGAAAAATAGGTTGAGATTATTATTTACATGTTTTGATTAGATTGTCTTTGAATTCTAAGGTTACATTTTGTACAAGTTTCATAAACACTGTGACTTATAAATTATTTAATAAACATAGATATGTTTATTAATAATATATAAATAGTTTAGATAATATGAAATCATTTATGTTGTAATTGTCTGCAGCGTAGATTAAGTTCTCATAATAATTTCGTTAACTTTAATTTATTATTTATTTTGTTAACATATATTTCTTAAATTTAACGGAAGCTTAGTTACCCCTTTCTAAATAGCAATGCTTTCAACATTCTTTAAAGTAATTCGGTAGTTTGCTGCGATTTAATTTTAATTACAGAAGAAGTAAGAAATATGAGTAAAAAGAAAACAGAAATTTGTAACGTGCATAAGAAATCGATACAGCAACAAATGCTCGCAAAAAGTTTTTGAACATATTGAAGAAATACTCACAATTTTTTATGATTAATTGTTTTTAATAATAATTACATTATGATAACTAGTTTTAATAATATATACATCATTTAAAATATTTTAATGAGATTAACGTTACAATTAATATGGTCATTGATACAATAGGTGTACGTGTGTAAAGCCACGGATGCGGTGGAGAGGAGAGGCGCCGCTGCGCGCCGTTTTTTTGGCCGATAAATCTGGGAGCACACCGCGCTCATCGCGCTCATCGCGCTCGCCGCGCAATCCGCGTGAGCCGCGCTCACCGCGAGCCGATTAAGCAATGGGCCGCGCTAGGTGAGCTGTGCGCGCCGGCGGTGTATGTACGCGGCGGCGGGCGGCGCGTCGCTCGCGGGCCGCAAGGTAATCTCTACATATTACAATGCAACTTAATCTTAATAAAATATTTAAGAAGAGTAAACCTTTCATAAGCTTTTATTGGATACATTTCTCGCGTTGATGTGATTGGGTAGAAAGTCGCAGTTAACAAAATGCCCAAAGCAAGGTATTTTAATTCAGTTCTTACCAGTTTTATTAACTGGCCTTAGTTTTTTTTTCGAACTGACTACGCTATTGGCATGACAAGCCTTTACAGCTTCGACAGACTACCGTTAATACTATAGCCCTATTTGAGGTTATAAATAGCTACAGGCCGCAGTGAGAATGAAATATCAAGATCAGTCCGCACACCTTTAGGCTATGTCGTATCCTAAAAAACATTATAAAGAATATTTTTATAGTGCGTATCTTCTATATATAAACTCAACATGTATAATATATAAGACACGAAAGGCATTAGCGCTTAGTAAAGTTATTTAAATATTGTATAATGAACAGGCGCGCCAGCACGGCCGCCAGCCCGCGCCGCCGAGTTCGCGTCCGCACAGCCCGCTCCATCCCGCACCGACCGGAGTTCGCGCTTATTCCTGTCAGCACTGGGAATCGCGTTTACTCGCGCCCCCGCCACGTCCTATCTCCGCTCCTCTCTCAGAGCCGCCGTCGCCATGCGATATCGTCGAGGTATAAACATGCTTGTGTGCCCTCTCGGTGTGTCTCATAGTTTAAGCATGGTACTTGTATAGATTTAAGGGAGTTTTTAAATGTTACATGTGTACAGAGGTTCGTGTAGATGCTACATTTATTGGTATGTATTTGATGTTAATTTTAAGTATAGTTTTAGTATATTGTTATACGCATGCGTAATGATTTGAGACAATGCAACTTTTAGGTGTGTATTCCTTTATTTAAAAAATATCATATAATCTTCTAATAGTCCTTATTGTTTTGTTTACAAGTTTGTCGCTGTAATGTTGAGAGACATATCAATATGTCTTGTGTGAAATTGTTTAGTGAAGTCTCTATAGTGGGCCGGCCATGAAAAAGAAATACCTACCTGTGCGTAGCGTCCGATGGAAGGTGTCGAAGGACCAAAGACTGCGTTATGACGTGCGAAATGAAACATGAGTGATACAAAATGTGTTTAAATTCTTAATGAATATAAAACTATAAGTACAAACAAAAAAAACTAACAACGCCAAATTGCGCTCGCTTCCATAATTTCTCTCTAAACATATCTTAGGTTAAGGAAACGACCACTTCGTTTAAAAGTTCAATTAGCTACTATACTTAAAAATCCGCGCCTTTCTCGTGCCTGTCTCTATTTTAAATCTTTCTGAACTGAATTAGTTCGAACGGAAATAATTTATTCTGTGATGGGATTATAAGAGTGATATTGACATTTGATGTGTATATAGATTGAATAATTCCTGTATTAAAATCGCTAGCCGTAGTCACAAAAGAGCAATAAAATATAAGCAATAAATCGTAAAGTGATAAATTATAAATACTGTATATAAAACGACACGTGTGACGTGCATTTCGCTTGCGTGGAAGTTTTCGGCAATAGACAGCCACGGCCACAAATCTGGCAAGTATGCAGGCAGCTCTTATGCTAAGACATAAATCGCGGGAGAGAAGAAAACAGCGTATTAAAAGAGGCATCAAGCAGGAATTACCGAGCAATGTCGCCACGAAGACGATCGCACCGTTCCCGAGATATCCTCCTGCTTCATGGGTATGTATGTAATATAGTTATTTTTTTAATAATAGGGATGTAACGTTGTCGATACGATATATCGGTATCGACAATTATTTATCGACTGATTTCTAACAGATTGAAAGATACGTGAAATTACGACGTTCTTTTCTGTCACAGACAACGATACTGTTTTAGTTAAAGGGTTGTATTTTTCTACGTCAATATTCGCTTGGATAAAAGAGATATAAAACATTATTTACCACCACACAAATCGGCCACACATCAAATTAATTTTCCAATTCTATGGTGGAAACAGTGTCTCTGTGACGGTATTTAAATCTTTAATAAACGTAAAAGCCAAAGTGGTTTTACTTCACGCCACAACGAGAGTTTGCTATTCATTTCTTTCACTTGGTACTTTTGGGGCGTGTTCAATATAATATGTATGTGATAAATTAAACACCGACTTTGCAATCGAGACTATTAATATGCACTTGTCTGTCGAGGAAAAATATATATCCGTCTGTCACAACGAATAAGTCATCTTTTCAAAAAGGCCAGTGTGCATAGACACTTTAAAATGGCCAGTTCGCTACAGTAGTAAACGCAAGTTATATCCTGCTAAGTACTATGTTTGGTAGTTACTTTAAGCAATACTTTGATGCTTGAGTAAAAACATGTAGGTATATACATACTTTATTATATATTTACTAAGTTTTCCGTATAGATATCGTATGGCAGAATGATGTATCGTTACATCCCTATATTTAGCAATAAAAAAGTTCAATGGAGACTACAAAAATAAATTATATTGAGTAGATTTAAAATAACAGTCATTTAAAGTATATTATTGTAGTAGCGGCTTGTATTTTATGTGGTAAAGCATGCGTTTGAATGGCTGTTGCATCCTAAGTTATAACATTGATTTCAGTGTGAATTACCTATTGTATTTTTAACGTTTATCGGTAACTAATTACAATAACGCTTCGAGAATATATTAATTGATTTTTTAGTAGGTTTGTTTAGTAGTAAGCCGATAATATTTTTTTCTGGTATATAATTACGTTCAACATTTAATAGAATTTATATTTACGTCCTTAAAAGCGACGGACATAGTCATAATTGCAAACATAAGTTAATAATTATTTTTTTACTACTGGAACTATAATTCATAGGCATATTAAAACTTCCTTAACAAAAGAGGTTAATTATATTTATCCCTATAAGGGCGCTTTCAGTTTAGACGATTTTTGTCGAACTGCTGCCGTACGGTCGATACATCGATTTATGAGCGGGTGTCGTACTACAGCCGGACGACGCAGTACGACCTAAAACGTTTAATTCGGAGTGCGATGCGGTTGCAGTCGGACTGTATTTTAGTGATGTCTACCAATACTTACATTGGGTCGAACCATGTATTCAGACGAGATTCAGAGAGAACGATTCTTGGTTCTGGACTTATTAAAAAAATCGATTACAGAAACAAATTATTACTTGGATAATTCTTTTCATTCGTATTTTAATTTTTAAAATTTGTATTATTTTTTTTACATAAATCTTCCCAAGTCTTTTAGTCTGTTTAAGATTTAAATACTAATCATATTTTGAGTTTAATACAGCGGGCTGGACTTGCATTTCGTATATATTTTTTCTATTTTTGTGTCATCCATAGTAAGAAAGCAAAGTTATTTATTTTACTTGTAAAACTTGATATACCCTCCTCACTAGCAAATCAAAAAAGAGACACATCGCGATCGCGGTCTTGCCGTCCTGCTAACGGACGTGCGCCAGGCTGCTCTCACCCGTTGTCGGTTCGACTCATTCTATATGAAAAACATAACCGGCCGTGTGCTGTCGCGCGGCAGCAGTCCGACACTAAGCGCTTAAATCGAAAGCGGCCTAAGCAATAATATATCCAATATTTTTTATCTATATAAATAACTACCATGTGCCGACTGTATATAAACGCATCACTTCAGAACAGCTGCAGCATTTTTTGTAAATACTTTATAGGTTTTTTAACGTTTGACCACAATATCATTAAATAAGATGGTAAACGTGACAAACCTAGAGAGGAGGCTGGCTCTCTACTGCAGCTGTCGGAACACACCAGCAGGGTGACAAATTTGTTAATCCTTCATTAATTCAAATATCTTGCTAAATCTTTCCTTCTTGTATTTGTAATTATCAGGACTAGATTTGTATGAAATTCAGCGGGGTGGTAAGGTTTAGAAGTCCGACTGGGTCGCGACCACCATGCATATGGCGAAAAAGCCCGTCATAGTGATTCGCTTCTGCGGGTCGCATTTTGGTATCAGCCTGTGCATATCCAGCTTTTTCCAGGCCGGCATGACAGGGACCGGCGATGGATAGTGTCACTCGGTGGTCGCCATTGTTTTTGGATTGTACAGTGCTTACCATCAGGCACAGTGCAGTCATTTTGCCGTGCTAAAATAAAAAAAAATCAAATATCTTGCTAAATCTTTCCTTTATGAAAGAGAATGTTTGATATAACGTATGGGAAGGTTAAAAATTCGGATCAAAAAGTCCCCGCATAAAAAGTGAACATGACTGACCCGAGTCAGTGAAACAGAAGACTGTAAGAGAAGTCAAGTTGCAATTTTGTTTCATTACATAGGCAGGGAAGGGAATATTTGATTTGATTTTCTCTTTTAATACACCCGTGCGAAGCCGGGTCGGGGAGCTAGTTAATAATAATTATTCCTGATCTAAAGATCTCGAAGCCAAGATAGCTCAAAGCCTATCATTACGTATGATAATATGTCGAAATTAGAATAGTATACAGTAAATAAAGGAAATCTCTCTTTTTCTAATAACTATCTATCAATAAATAATTTCTTAATACATACTTAATTACTTAATACTTGAGTAATTACATTTGAAAATGAGTTAATTCCAATTTTAATCATTCATATAACATGTTTAATTTTTTAAAGATTTCCTGTTTTTATACACCGATAATGAATTTCAAATTTTGCCGTTCGTAAGGTTTTTAGTTTTTTTTAATGACCTTCATACCTTTACATGTACAAAATATGAGGATCTTAAAAAATAACTTTTTTCTTTTTTTTTCGAACTGACTACGCTATTGACCAAGCAAGGTCTTAACAGCTTCACCGGACTACTAAGGCGAGCGCTTAAGGCACTCAGGCGATTTTATTTTGACAACTAGCTCAAGGGTGCGCGGCACACCTCGTCTTTGGCTGTTGCCTGATACATGCAATTCCCGACCTATGTAAGCTTTTTTTTTTTTTTTACGAGGGGAAAATCCTACATGGATACCCTCACGCCGTCGGGGGCAGCGTGAGGGTATATCAGACTCCTACTGACTAAAACCCCCCCGGTGTACCTCTGCCGCTATAGTCGGGGCGACACGCGATCTCTAAAGATTTCAGCGTGCCGCCCCAGCGGTTGGCCCAGCAGCGAAGCGCCGCCGCCGCCGGGCCCCGTCCTGTTAGGAGACAGCCGGGTACACACCGGCTGTCTCCTCCGTCTGCCGAACCTGTGCAATGGGAAGATGGGCCCCCGACCCATCCTCCCTAGGTCCGGCTACGGTGGGAGGAGGCGGTCAAACTGCCGCCTCCTCCTGCCTGTCCTCCGTTGGCGGAGACGGCCACTTAGAGGATCGTCCTCGCGGGCCCTCTCCGCCGCCTCCTTCTGCGAGGAAGTCGTCTCGCCACCTGCATGGCCGTAACCACGCCCGGCAACGTGAGGTCCTCTCCTACCGCCGCAGCCAGAGTGCGGCGTTGCTCCTCCCACGCAGCACACTCAGAAAGTGTGTGCTGCGCGGTGTCCGTCTCAGCGCCGCACTCGTGACATGCGGCGGTCGGCTCCCTGCGAGCTATCCGGTGCAGATACCAACCGAAGCACCCGTGCCCGGTCAGCACCTGCACCAGACGGAACGTAAGGGAGCCCCATCCTCGGTTACACCAATCCCGCAGGACCGGGAGAACGGCGTCGATAGTATATCTACCGTACTGCGCGTCCGCCACGACCTATCTGAGCTAACCTAAGCTAAGCTAACTATTCATACATATATGAGTTGTTGGAACACATATGTGTACCAAGCATACGTACCTCAACAACTCTTATATATATTTCGTATCGGATAATATTATAAACTATTTAGAAAAATTATAGACACGTTAGGTTTACATCTTTATTATATTTGTGTATGTATTTTACATATTACTTGGATTTTTTATATAAAATTACAGACAAAAAGTAACAGTATTATTACATGACAGCTAATTCAAACAGCGTAGTAGATACATCCGTATAAACTGTCATTATTTCTAAGAGAAAATAGATTAACGAAAGTCAAGGTCAAAGGTGTCCACAATTACGTACGAATTTGTGTCAAGTTTTGTACGTTATCGTTGTGTATCACCGTATGATTTCTATTTATAATAACAACCGCATTTACAGAACGCTACAGCAAGTGTATCTATGCAGTCGTTACTTTACGACCATCTAAAACGTGCTGAGTGCTTGGTTTTATTATCAGTGCATCTTATTCTATAATAAATAAAGTCGAAATTCAAACAATCAACAATGGTAGCGAGGGTAAATGAAAGATTGCTGTAATTAAAAATAATACGTGATCACGGATTGTTCGTGCATAATACGTGATATTCTTGTCTTTTATTATCTACATATAAATAGAATATAAATAGAGAGGTATATTAACAGAGATAATACAGTTTACCTTTTCTCCTTTGTTTGTAACCACTGAGAAGCTTTAGCGTTATCAATAAATATATGTTTCAACAACTCATATATGTATGAATAGTTAGCTTAGCTTAGGTTAGCTCACATAGGTCGCGCTCGAAGAGGAGGGCGGTGTACTGGTGGTCGCACGAGATCGCCGAACTTCGTGCGGCCTGCTCCGCGGCCCGGCGGCTGTACGGGCGCAGCCGCCGGAGAAGGTCCAACAGGGACCCCGAGGAGGAAGCCCGGCTGTATGGCGACTACAGGACCTGCAGGAAAACACTGCAGGTCGCCATCAGCCGGGCGAAAGAGCAGGCGTGGGAGGAGATGCTCCAGGAGCTGGAGAGGGATCCGTGGGGGCGCCCGTACAAGGTGGCCCGCAAGAAATTCCGCGGCCAGGCGCCCCCGGCAACGGAGACTCTCCAGCCGGATGTGGTTGAGAGGGTCGTGGGAGCACTGTTCCCCGACCCTCCGGAACTCCTCCCTCCTCCCATGCCTCCTCCTCGGTTGGTAGAGGAGATGCCGATTGACCCTCCCCCAGTTACGGAGGACGAGATGGGAAGGGCGATTGAGCGCCTCCGCACTGGCGGACGGAAGGCACCCGGCCCCGACGGGGTCCCGGGTCGGGTGCTGGCCATTCCCATTGCGCCTGACCATCTAGGGGGGTGGCTTCGG
>MU160849.1:0-21248 GCA_015888305.1 Antheraea pernyi | reverse complement strand
AGTTTTTTTTTCGAACTGACTACGCTGTTGACCCAGCAAGGTCTTAACAGCTTTACCGGGCTACTAAGGTGAGCGCTTAAGGCACTCAGCCGATTTTACTTGACAACTCGCTCAAAGGTGCACGGCGCATCTCGGCTTTGGCTGTTGCCTGATACATGCAATTCGCGACCTATGTAAGCTAAGCTAACTATTCATACATATATGAGTTGTTGAAACATATATGTGTACCAAGCATACATAACTCAATAACTCCTATATATATTTCGTATCGGATAATATTCTAAACTATTTCAGTTTGCTAAGGGGAAAAAAGATAAAACCCATCCACTTGCATGTGTCTTAAAAAATAACGTAAATGGCTAAAATTGGATTTACTTTGTATTGAAATGTAACGACTCACTTTTTGTTATCTATAGTTCAGGGTTATATTATATTTTAAAAGGAATCATTCGTAGTTCATTTTGAAACTAAATCGCTGAGTAGTGTAAAATGAGGTTTTTTTTTTCGAACTGACTACGCTATTGATATAGCTTAACAGCTTCACCGGACTACTAAGGCGAGCGCTTAAGGCACTCAGCCGATATGTAAACTGAGGTCTACAACTATAAGAGCCCTGCTATAGAAAAATATTCATGGGTACATACATCGCTATCGAGTTTCATTCCATTGTATTTGATTCTTTGACGCATTGTAAAAGGAATAGTACTACGAGTGCGTATGTATTTCCAATTACCTTTAATTATTATTAGTAACCAGTAGTTCAGTTTTATACTTGTTTCATTTTTACCGTATTCCACCCCGATACATAGCGCTCGCACTATTACTTCGGTATCGTTTAGCGACGGTTCTAATCTACACTTTGTATGTAATTGTTCTACTATTATGTTAGATATGATATATAGATTATGTTAGATAGCCTTTTTCAATAATTAGGGTATAAATCGCGAATAAATACTGTTTTGTGCGTAAAGGTGCTCGTTCAAAGGGGGGGTTTGCGATAATAAGGGATGCGGACTCACCGGTGTTGATTATGCTGGTTTCACTTCACTTCACTCCCGGCGATATATATTATGCACTATATATGGTTCAGTGTCTATGCGCTTTTTACAAAATATTTTATAATAGTAGTGATGGGTGACTACCAATTCTTGCGTATGAAGAGATCGTTTTGTTTTGTTGCGTCCGCGGTAAGGATCGTGGCGTAAGTGACAGAGTGATTGCAAGGAGGGAAGGCGGAAGGGATTCTTGTGCGTTCGGAAACCTGAATATATATAATGCGCGCCAACAAATACTTTCCAAATCTGATCAATAGTTCTAGATTAGAGCGTCTCCTAACAAACAAGCCAAATATTGAAATAGTAAGATCTATTATTCTATTTAGAAACGTAGGGTGTTCACGATTTACAAGCATTAAATTACAGACATTACAGTGTACAGTACAATATAGATGTTCATCTGTTTCATGCTATATCTCGCATTCAACGCAGTCCGGCTGCATTGTTTCGAAACATTTGTATTGTGACAACGCGACTGATATTGTATTGTGTCGTGGACTCAACAGAGAATGTTTTTCAAAATTACTTTTTATTCACAAGTTGTGTTCTTTTGTTGGCATGCTAGTAAATATAGGTATGTTCGAACTTGAATAAATAAATTGTCGGACACATATGTACGTAAATAATTCGACATCTAATTATATTATAGGAAATATTAAATAAATGTTCCTTGAAAGTGTAAAATTTCGATTTATGGATTGGTTATAGGTTTGTTTGCTTTAATAACACTTGAAGATTATAATACTATTATTTTCTTTTTTAAATTATATTTCATATTAACTACGCTAATAGAAAACTTGCAAGACTTTGATGTAAATAATTTATTTTTAGTTTTTTTTCGCGTAATATAAATATTATATACTGGACTTCGCCATAACCGGATCTAAAAATAATTAACGCATGGATAAGCTTATATAAGTGATGAAGTTCGACTATTGTATAGATAGCCGATCACACGACCGTATCGCCTGCCATGGTATTACGCTGGCATAGGCGTTCACCATTCGGCCCTTTTTGGGAATACTCGGTTATCGTTGAGCGATGAATTTATGTTCAAAACCCGCCCGCTTTGTTCTCGTTCATTCGTGTTTTTATTAACAATATATTTATTTTTAATTAGACAAATATTCATATTTCTATAAGCATTTTAATGAGATTTTTTCCCCCGCAATACAATTTCTAATCTATGGCTATTTCACTTAACTAAGCTAAATAGTCATTTAGTTACGCATTTTTAACTCAGAACTATGAAATTCGTAATAACTTCTTTTTTAGGTAATATATTTTACGCCAAGAATATGTAAACAGATTCAGTGCCAAGTAAAACAATAGCATTTTTATTCTTTGCATTCATTTTAAAACGGGAAACGTTAAGCTTTATAATTTAAATATCATAATACTTATGACTGTGAAATTGTACTTAAATATGGAATTGTGTTATTCTTTTTATCTGTGTTTCAAATATTAAACATTGGGAATGAAATATCTATACATAAAACTATAAGATCGCTGTTGATATAAACGTATGCCATATATGCTAAAATGATGTTTGTTTATCTGAAATCGGAAAACTGCAACACCGTTTGATAAATCAACATTAAAGTTAGCACACTTACGTGTTTTTTCATGGAGGTTTTTATGTTATCTATTTTACGATAACTTTTTTTTTAAACTTTATTTTTGGCAACCAATCTTTTAGATTATTACTGCCATTGTCGAGTGAGCATCGATATTACAAGTTTCTTGATATAATTTCAATGAACTAACATGGTGGCCATCTTGTTAGAACTTTCCATGGAGTTTTTGTGGCATCTCAGAATTTATGGTCCGTGGTATTATTTTCTATTCACTTCACTTATGCACAATAAACAAACTATATTACATAAAACACTACCAATTTTACACAATATAGAGTCAAGTAACACAAGATTATGAATAAAAAATAAAATCCACTACATGACATACCAAGATCCCTCCAAAAACTCCTTATACCTACTTAGTTGCTCTTTTACGATAACTTGCTACTTGATGACGCTAAGGTATATATTGTTGAAAGTTCTATTATAAGTTAACTTAGACGAAGTCTGTTTTTCAGAGTTATATTAGTATACTATATATACGTTATACTAGTGTATCGCACATCGACATATTAATAATATATTATACTTTAGATTCTGATTGTGTAATAGTATTTTTATTAGTAGGTATCGGATTAGTTAAAGTGTGTATATAATTTTCTCAACCTTTTTTTGTACTAACGGGCCCGGAGGACGTTGTCCTGCCCTGATAATAAGAAAAACCTTGATAAATTATACCTAAATCTTCCTCATGAATCACTCTATCAACCGGTGAAAATCCGTTTAGTAGTTTTTGAGTTTAACACGAACAGACAGACGCGGCAGTGTAGTTTGTCTTATACTATGTAACGATTTATATGTGATTTACATATTAAAAGGTGGAATTGTTTAACTGTGTAAATAAATCAACTTTGAAACGGTTAAACTAATTTTGACTTAACTTTTACTAGCATAACTTTACTAGATAAGAGGTTTAAAGGAGGTAACTTCATATCGATAAAAGAATTATAGTGGGTTTAGAAGTAATCGCAATAAAAAAATAAAATGCAGCAAACAAACAATAAAGATAATTAACATAGTTCTTATAAGGAAAAAAAATATTCTCACAAAAACGAAGCCGTCGGCGTTAGCTTTTTAAAAATAATATAATGGCATAGATACAGATATTTTTTAAATGTAAGTCTCATGTTGTTTTCTATATATATTTTTTGATACAGAAAGCTTCTATTTCATTTAATATAACTGAGGATACTTTGGCTGTTAATTTCATCGTGTCTATATTTTTTCCAAGACAACCAACTGGTAGATCTAGAAGCTATTAGACTGGTCGATCGCGAGTGTTTATTGAGCCGATCTCGAGAAAATGTTACCGATATAGAACTATTCACAGACTTTGTTTTAGTAGGTAGGTGATTAAAACAAAATGTAATCAATAAACAGCTAAAATTTATTTGATCCACAATTAGGCCAGAATAACCCTTTCATCCCTTTCTTTTATCGTTTTTAGCGGGAATTACCTACACCTAGGCAACAATCCTGCATGACACATACTTGCAGCCTTTCAAAGTCGATCGATCATAGTCTAATAATATTGTGGTGGATCGCTAGCTGTTAAGTTAAGTTTGAGGAGTTCGATTCCTTACCGCCCCAACAATACGGTCGGACGGTACACCGTGGGGTTTTAGTCCGTACGAGTCGGACATAACCCACTCTCTCCCCCGACAGGGTTAAGTATCCATAAGGGATTTCCCTACGATAATAATAAATAAAAATTGGAGCACCCCTGCACTATGATATCAATTGTGCTATACTTATTCTTCAACTAGATTTACTATATGTCAAAATCAAGAGAAAACTTTATTCGATTTAGGCCTTAACAAGGCATTTATGAACTTCATAACTACCACCGGTTCGGTCAAATGATCCAGTCATCGAGAAGAACCGGCAAGAAACTTTGTTTTATATTATAGGAGGCAAACGAACAGACGGGTCTCTCGATGGTAAGTGATCACCGCCGTCCATGACACTAGCAACACCGGGGGAGTCACAAGTGCGTTGCCGGCGTTTTAAAAGCCGATCGCGTTTATCTTTTTAATATTTAAGTAATAATTAGGATACGTTACACGCCACAATAATTTTTAGTGGATACACAGAGATGAGTTAATTCCAGACATCACCATCGTTCATATATTGATCCACTCTATAATTTTTTGACACCAAAACCAACTTGACATGTCGCTTAAACTCACAACCCGGAAAATCGATAATATCCTTTGGAACTTTGTTATAAAACCTTACACTATTCCCTAAAAAAATGTTACCGGTTTTACTTTTTTAACATGGGACAAGCAGTGTCAGTGGACAACCGGCCGTTCAGAATGGCTCAATTTCCCTAGAAATGGTAAATTTGTTAAGTGAACTAGCTAGGTTCTCGGAGCTGTGGTGCGTAGGTGAGCCCGGTCGACCTGAAAAGAAGGACGCGCTCCCAGTTGCATATTCCATCAACTGTGAAACGGGGCCGTGTAATTAGTGAGAGTAGAATTCCAGCTAAATGAAAATATGCGTCTTTCAAATGGCAAAATAGAAACAATTCTGTTTAATGAACACTGGCATTAGTATCATATTTATCAACAGAGAATCTCAAGTCAACTACATTTAAATTATACAAATAACGTAATTTATTTTTATAAATACGTTGTTGTAAAAATATCTTCTATAAATAAAATGTTAGAAGCTTACCGTTGTTTACGCACTACTGCAGAGATTTCAAACAGTTTTTGAAGTTATAGTTCTTTTGGCGCGTTTGGAAAAAATGATGAGAGTAAATTTTTACGATGCGCGCGCACACCGTCACGTAAAACCGACACCCTGAAGTTAGCTGTAGTCAACATTTTGTTTCTTTGTTTTTGTTGTTTGGATTTTTTTTTAATGTCATAGGTGGCATATGAACAGGTGGGGCACCTGATGTTAAGTGATCACCACCGTCCATGGACAGTAACAACACCAGAAGATTCGCAAGTGCATTGCGTTGCGACGTTAGGGGAGGGAGAGGGATAGGAGAGAGGAGAGGGGAGGGGAGGTGGGCCTCCGGCGCTCTCACTGACCGATCAAAACACTACGATGCAAACACTGTTACTTCACGTCGGTTTTCTATGCTCTCATACCACCCTCTGGTGGTACTACCCCGAGAGAGCCGACCCATTCATTCTGAAACCAGTAATAGTTTCAGCGTGGCTCTACCACCATTAAAATTGTATTTCTTTGTATTAAAACTTTCAATGTATTAAATACCTTTTTTCTATTGTTAGTGTCGTTTTTTTTACAAACGTAGAATATAGAAAGATTTTTATCTTGTTACGCCAAAGAAGTATAACTTCTAACGCGTGTACATAAGACACACACACTTTTTCACCCCTGGACTGTCCAAAATTTTTTTTTTTTTAAGGCTTCATACAAACTAATGTACCCATATGTGTGTTCATACGTTGTAATGATGATGAACAGACTGTTGGCGGCATAATTTTAACAAAAAATGTTGTATTTATTACAACTTAGAAAAAGTTGAGCTATAACAAACTATATAAGAATTCATATATATTCAATATAGGCTCTAAGAAGGCACTGATGAACGGTATAACGTTTCGGAAAATATCCCAGTCTTCGAGAAGAATTGATTAGAAGTTTGATCTAGTTTGTGTTTCTATATTACTTACTAACAATGTCTGGGACATTTCACACGCGTTTGCTATAAATCATCATTCATATAGGCTCTGAGAAGGCACTGATGAACGGTATAACGTTTCGGAAAATATCCCCGTCTTCGAGAAGAATTGATGTGATTCACGAGAAACATTTTGGTATATAATTTGTCCAGGATTTTTTTTAATTCAGAGCGGGACAACGTCTGCCGGGTCCGCTAGTATAATATAAAGGAATACCAGTCCAACACACGGTAAAACACTTTCATCCCCTTTATCACCAGCTTAAGGGTTGAATTTGCAGAATTCTTTCCTTAGTGATCTCTTATAGTGTAAAATACCGGAGTTAACGTGTTAATTACCGGGACACGCTTATATACGATTTGCGATTTAAGTCGAGGACATAGTTAGGTAGTGCTATGAAAAACTTTAACGATATACTATAGTTTTATGACGATACATTCCTTCATCGACAGTTTAAATTTTCAATAATATTTGAACCCCTCGTCAAGCGATCTAGCGCCTGAATACATTGAGCTATAATTACTTTAAGAATTCGATTGTAAACATATCTTAACACTTTTATTGCTACGCCGTACTTAATGACATGTTTCTTCTAATAGGCCAAGGATGATTTTTTATAATTGTAAAAGTTTCAGCGCACCGATCACCAGCGAGTACGTGGCAGTCAAAGTGCTCCAAAGAAATTAAAGTGATAATTTTATATCTTCAACTAGCTGCCTACGTGGCTACGCACGGGTGTACTTATTAAATCTGTCAATTCCATCAGTCCTTTTGAAAACTTTCCCACTGTCTTCTGCCCCCCTTACGTTTTAATATGGCGATTTTTTACCTCAAATTGTTCACCAATCCCTACTTTTTTTTCAAACATTATCTTTCACACAAATCGTGTACTGACAATTACAAAACACAATAAAAATAAATGCATTTATCTAAATTCAGCAATTGAATTTTATTTATATGCCTATATACATAAAGCTTGGTAGTATCAGTAAATAATTCTAAAACACAATTCAGAATAAAGATATTAAGTTAACTTCAAACGGTAATATTATAGAACGTTCGATCTGGGGCGTGTGAAAAAATCGTTCAGTTTATTCAGAAGCGAGTTTATAAAGCGGGCCGTGTCAGTTCCATTCACCTATCGCGCGGAAGCTATTATCGCCTAGCTACGACGCCCCCGGAACGCGCTTCGTAACCACGTTCAAGTCATTTTTTTTATCTAAGCCCTATCATAATAGGCGGACGGTATATATTTGAATAACTCGGCAGAGGTCGAATGATGCGGCAAAATATTTACTTAGGCGGTGGACTTATTGACCGAGAAGTATCTTGTTCGATACGAATGACTTGATTGTTTAGTGTAGTCAGGACCGGTGAAAAGGTACTTAGATTTTTTGAAGAGAAAATTCGTATGGCAGTGCTTTTAAATTCTGATCCGTAACTTTTTTGTGCGACGAAAAGTGGTGGGAGTAAACACTGTGTCGTGTATAATATGAGCAGTGTCTCGCTTGTCTTTGGGTATTGGAGAACAGTGAGACATACGCTATTCTCGCTTTTTTTCTTTCTTGTCAATGATTGCAAGTGCTGTCTTCAGGTGGCGTGGAGATCACTGAACACAATCTATGCTATTCAAACGTAATTGATGAATAATTAAAATGTTTCTCTGTAATATAAAAGTTTCAATTCTATTGTGTGTCATTACGACACACCCTGTTTTTTTAAAAATTTAAATGACGTATACAAATATTACTTACCATAAATAACGGCTACATATAAATAATAAGTTAGTGTAGTGTTGTTTCTGAGTAGTTGTTGTTATGAGTTGTTGTTCTGCTGTTCGGTATTTTGATTATTTATATCGTATTACAATTTATCACATTGCAACCAAATGAATGTTCATTGCTCATATTGTGATAATGTAAGCGACATAAATTGCTCTCTCTTTCACATTTATTGGTTACTATATTACATACATTAATATTTGCATATTCAGATGTTGCGATAGCACCTCACGACTACTATAATTATTTATAGAAGTAAAGAAAATTGAAGTGTATATTTGTAATGTCAAAATAACAAGTTTTTACTAAATAGATATGAAAGTATCCTTAGACCATAATAAAAATCAAATTTTTAAAATTTTTGTCTGTCTTTTCCTAGTAATCTCCGAATAGATTCGACCGATTTTTACGAGACTTTCACTGGGAAATTGATGGGAACTGATTTCATAAGGAGTATCTTAGGTTACTTTTAGTTTAGATAAAAAATTAGGGTTCCGCGCAAATATAATAAACTAAAGAAGCAGTATCCAAGACCACTCGTGCCCTATGCAGAAGTCGATACTGACCAAAAATGTTTTGCTAATTTTCACACGGACCAAGTCACGAGTAACAGTTACTCTATAAGAATAATGAACAGCGATTGATAAATAGTAGTTTAAATATGTCTACAATAATTTATTTGTTGTCTTATAAATAAGTCATATCATCAGTTATAACCGCCTCCACCTTTAGGTAATAGTATAAGTGACTGCATTCCCGTGAATTATATTGACTCGATGCTAAACGTTCACTGTGGTCATTGAATAATTTATAAGCAAACACAATTACAATCCAGCACTAGGTCAGTCACTGATAATTTACTTTACCTCTGGTGATTATTCTGCAAAAAAAAAATTATGTATACCGCAAGTTTTAAGCTAACAGGCAGAGTTACAGAATTCTAATGAAAATTTATTTTAATAATAGCTGATACCTGATCTATTATATAAACAATATATCTTATGTACAGAGAAAAATCATTAGAACCACACTACTAGGGACTTCTCCTCGGCAAGAAAATACAAAGCCAAATGCTTTGTGCGTATAAAAGTCTCAGTTTCTTAAAACTCGAATAACTTTCAAATTTGAAATTCATATAACATATACGCGAAATGCAATAAAATCTTTTTTACATTCTCAGATCTTTAACACTTGCAGATGAAACATATCAACATAGCTATCCATCGTAATAACTGATTCATTAAATTTTTTTTATACTGTATGTAATGTAGGGGTAACATAATTATATTTCGATGACGAATTATTAACGTGGAATTATTTATAACAAGTTTAATTAATCCGTGCTAAATTAATTTCCCACGCGGCTTGATTATATATTATGTATATTATACGTCGTTTGCACGTGATATGAGCCGTGTTGCATTATCAAACTTGTGTCAGTTTGTCACTCAACATTTTTATAAACCTTGTAATAACTTTTTTTCGAAAGCATTACTAACACTATCCTATATTGTTGTATCAGCCCGTAAGAGACCCACTTTAGGGCTGTAGACTACTTTCCGAACGAAGGCATAATCACCACGCCACTACGTATTGGCGATGTCAAACTCTGAGAAATATGTCCTATATTTTCCCACATATAATGATACTATAAGAACGTTGTTCAAGTTTCCTCGCGAGGTCTTCGTTACCATCAGCTTTTATTGTTACTAATTTAAATTAGTGAAAGTACGCGAATTCCGCAAAATTCGTTGGGATATCAAATTGACATTCCACCGGCAAAACCATTCGACCATTGTGACCACGCCATAGTTCTTATAACATTTTCCACCAAGTTTCTCATAGTCGATGGAAAAAATTCGTGCTCGCTTTGAGCGACGTGATATACCAAAAGATCTCACCGAGTCATCATACTTTAAATATTTTTCCAAGTGTCGAGTTCTTAAGAAGTAACCTGAAGTGAAGAGCGTTAGCAAAAATGTATCGTATTTAGTATCAAATTAATGAATATATTCAGTGATATAGTTATTAATTAATTGTGATATGAAGCATAATAATAGTTATGCGTTTATACGATTTCCTTAAGCGTTTTTTTAATTTTGAGTATTAAGAGTAGTAGAGACGCTCTTTTAAACGACATTTTTTACGGTCACGACGCTATATTTTGCTGGAAATATGTAAAAAAAATGTACGTAGATTAGAACATTTCATATTAAGTCTAAGTAGTCTCCTAGATCGTTAAAATATCCAAATATTTCACAAATTTTATAAAATATTCACTTATGTTTATTGATAATTTATTAATTTTGATATAGTTAGCATATTTGTTTATACTAGTGGGCGCCCAGAGGTCGACATTCGACCATAGTTCATTGATTTTTTAAAGTTTGAATTTTATTAGGGTTATTATGGGTATTATGCTATAATATCATTGTAGAATGTAGAATGAAAAAGGGTAATCGGAACGTAAGATTAAAATAATACATACAGTCGAGCATAGCAACCTCCTTCACAACCTTTTTTGAAGTCCTTTATTGACAGATGTCAAAATGTCTTTTTTATTTACATGTGTGTATATGTTGTGTAAAATTGAAGCAGTAGTGTGAGTAACGCATATTTTAATTAATTTAATGTACTTCTAATGCATTTTATATAAAATAAATAGCTTTCTGCATTTCTCCTCCATATAAACTTTAACTATGCCAAATTTCACGTCCATCCGTTCGCCCAATTCCGTTAAAAAGGGATACAAAGTTTATGCTTCACATATTAATATATATGATGATGATGATGATATCATAAAAACTGTATTCATGCAAAATATGGTAGGAGACCGAAAAAAATAGTTGTTTAAAAAACACCATATTATAGGATCTTATTGAAAATATTATTACTACGGGTACTCGTCCAGCGGTCGATATTCGACCATAAGTCATTAATTTTCCAGTTTCAATATTTAGGAAAAAACTTTCAATTTTTTTATTGATAACACTAAATCTCCATAGTTACTATACAGACAAATAAAATCAGTTGAATAAGAGAGGATGAAGGTGTTCTTTTCTCTTAGTTGGCTTTCCTTAAAATCTCTAGCGACACGCATACAAAGTTTAGGCTTCACATATTAATATATATGATGATGATGATGATATCATAAAAACTGTATTCATGCAGAATATGGTAGGGTACCGAAAAAAAATAGTTCTTTAAAAAAACACCATATTATAGGATCTTATTGGAAATACTATTATTACGGGTACTCGTCCAGCGGTCGATATTCGACCATAAGTCATTAATTTTCCAGTTTCAATATTTAGGAAAAAACTTTCAATTTTTTTATTGATAACACTAAATCTCCATAGTTACTATACAGACAAATAAAATCAGTTGAATAAGAGAGGATGAAGGTGTTCTTTTCTCTTAGTTGGCTTTCCTTAAAATCTCTAGCGACACGCAGTATTTTTGTAACTCGAAAGTTGGACGGCAGCTGCTTGTTATAAATATAATAATAGTTAAAATAAGGTTTGTCTTTTTATAAATAATTTAACGCTTAATTAATTATCAGCTATTATATAAATACATTAGGTGCATATCGCTAATTTTGGAACAGCGAAAAACAAAATTTTCAGCTGCGAATTAGAAATTGGATACAATTTTTTTACCCGCCAATATTGAAACCGTGAATATCGTAACGATTTATTAATTTATATACGCTTACTTTATGTAGTGAATGTGAAATAATATAATAATTAGACGGTATTGTTGTTATGCTACTATCATTAACAACCCTTATTGAAATTATAGATTATTAATCACGTTGTCGGTGTGACCGGAATCGTGATGCAACTCATTTACTATGCAACATTATCAGCTACTCATCTCATGTCACAGTCAAATTGCCTTTCCATATATTATGTACTGTCGAGGAAGCTATGTAGATACGAGTTTAATGAAATTATAATTACTGGACTGTAAGAAATGATTTTAATTACATTATTTATTTAATTATTTACCTCTTCGATCAACAATAACTAGATAAAGGGTCACGTACAAATCGAAGCTAAAAGCCGTCTGCGTAAATATATACTTACGTGTAGCTATTTGTTTACTAAGAAAAGGAGAAAAAAAAGTTTTAAAATTGTTTTAAGTTCTACCAAATTACAACCATAACACCTTGTAATAAAGTCACAAATGTTCAAAATATTATCTAATACTTACGATAAAATGAGCAAAGTAATAAATTATTCCCCTCACAAATGAAAAGATAACAAACAACATTTAGTGTGAATTCAACCTTAACACATAATGAATAAAGTACGTTTTCCCGTTATTGTGCGTGTTTGTGAGGGGCGAGGCCAAACATTTGTATCACAGGTTTAAAATCGGTCATTTTGTTCAAAATTTGAAATTATTAGTTAGTTTAAAGCTTAAAATATAACTTATTCAACATGTTTTTTAGCGAAAGTAAGATACTGCGGCCGTTAAATTGCTTTTTCGGGTATTATTTTTGCATCTTTTGAATACACTGCGGCATGTGAATCGGACTTACATTGGCTGTGTTTCAAACAAACTAAACAAAATAAGGACACTCATTTCAAGTGATCTCTTATTTACCTAGACGTATTTTTCGCGCCGACCCGTTATCTAATTATTGTTGATCGAAGGTGCTATTCTTTGTTTTCTTTTCTTAGAAATATCCAAAAATCTAAAATATATCTTAAATACAAATAAAGTACGCTGAATTAATTCAATACACCTAAATAAGAAAAACAACGTTATTATTTTAAGTAGATATAAAAACTTGTATTTCACACGCTTGTGTAATTATAGCTCAGAAACAAATTATACTTAATCTATTGCGAGAATCATAGAGCATTAATTTTAAGGTAATTCTAACATCATATCCGACTGAAATTTAAGTGTCACGACATTGTGGTAAATAAAATGTTAATGTTTTCTATTATTTTCGTTAAAAAATAATAGTATCTATTACCTAATTACCTAACATTGACTCACGTTTGCTTTTATTTAATTATTAGATAAACTATTTTCCATTGTTGCATATTACGATTTATGTGTTAACTTTTTCATACAAAAAGCTTAGTGTTGTCCGGCGGTGAGTGTTAGTGGCTGTAACACAGTTATTAACTACAGCAGTCACTAATGCTCATGTAATTATAATTTTTGCTAGTAATTCGTAAATTAAATTTCGTAAAGTAAATATTTCTCTGTAAAATTGTATATGTATAACTCTGTAAAATTGTATATGTATGTATAAACTTATATTTAACGATTATAAATCTATACTAATATTATAAAGAGGTAATGTTTTGGAGTGTGTCACGTTGTAGGGGGTAATCTCAGGAACTACTGGTCCGATTTGAAAAATTCTTTCAGTGTTATATATGCTTATTTATCGAGGAAGGTTATAGACTATATGTCATCACGCTAGGACCAATAGGAACGGAGCACTAATGAAGAATGTTACAAAATCGGGCTTTTTTTCCTCTTGAGAGCGTCCGCTGCATGTTAGCGTTAGCCCAAAGAAACTATTCACGCGGACCAAGTCGCGGGCAGAGGCTAGTATGTTTTAAAATAAATGATTGATCTGTAAGTATCGACTTTTGTCTAAAATTTCTCAAATTTAATAGTACAAAGAATTGCATCCATCATTATAGGTATATGAGTGCACTCATTAGAGGAACGCAAAAAAGATAGAATATCAGAAAATATTTTCTTATTTCGTACTGGCCATATAGCTATAAATAAAGTAGGTCACCAATAATGATCGTTTGTAGCATACTCTGCTAATATTATAGAACTGGGTCTCTAATAATGTACTGTCATTAATGTCACTACTGTCAATGTCAATTTTGTATTTGCCCTTCCGTATTTTACTGCGTCATTGGATTGTACTCACTAAACGTTCTTTGAATTATATCTCGTTAAATCAGATTGAGTTTACTTTTTAAACCTATAAATCTATCATATCTATTCTAGTATATATCTCTACGATATATACTTTCGTAAGAAAAGTTTTCGTTCGACCGTTTTCTTCAGACATACTTTGCAAATCCGATTACCACAAAAAGGCTTTTCATTTTTGTGGTTAATATATAGCCTATGACACTTACAAATAATGTGGCTTTTTACTGGTTAAAGAATTTTCAATATCGGTTTAGTAGAGCCAGATATTACCCCCTACAACGTCACAAACTCACAAACTTTACCTCTTTATAATATTATAGTATAGAAGACAATGGAGATTTAAAATTACGCGGCACAGAAAAAAAATCTATTGTTTTGGTGAACTGTTAACATCAGTGTCTAAATGGATTTGATAATACAAGCCTTGTCAGTGTTTTGGCCGATCTGAATATAATAAGTTTTGATTTGCGTATAATATATTAAGAGTTCTATACAAAACAAAGTTAAGTTTTTTTTTTACCATATAGGTTTTTTTTTTATATCATAGGAGGCAAACGAACAGGTGGCTCGCCTGATGTTAATCGATCACCACCGCCCATATACACTTGCAACACCAGGGGAGTCGCAAGTGCGTTGCCAGCCAGTGTTTGGGGGATAGAGGAGTGAGAAATGGGGGAGGGGAGGGGAGGTGGGTACCCGGCGCTCTCACTGACCGAACGAAACGCAACAATGCAAGCACTGTTACTTTACGTCGGTGTTTCTGTGTGTCGGGTGGTACTACCCCGGGCGAGCCGACCCATTCATGCTGAAACCAGTAATAGCTTCAGCGTGGTTCTACCACCTACAGGTTGTAGGTATTTGCATTTGACCGCAATCTCATCTTAAATGACGACGTGCTCTAAGAAGATTGTAAACACGTCAAACTTGGCTCCCAAGTGTAGTTGTTGGAACACATCGGGGTGTAAGGTGTAAGGGGTGTAGAATAACATCATAAGACTTGAGACATCCAAGCTAACCTCACCTGCTGGATGCTGGATAACGAACGAGGCAATGGCGAAAGCGGGGTTTAGGGATTTACAGCCTGACTGGGTCGCAACCACCATGTATACGGCGAAAAAGCCCGTCATAGTGATTCGCTTCTGCGGGTCGCCTTTCGGGATCACCCTGTGCATATCCATCTTTTCGCAGGCCGGCATGACAGCGGCGACCAGCGATGGATATTGTGTCGCTCAGTGGTCGCTATTGTTTTTGGATTGTACTGTGCTACCATCAGGCATAGTGCAGTCATTTTGTCGTGCTACAATAAGAAAAAACACATGAACAGGTGGTTGGCGACAGGTTTTCAACTTGAGGGTGTTAGCTAGCCAGGCGGACTTAGAAAAAGTCCCACCATCATGCTATGATTTCCTCACGATGATTTCCTTCACCGGAAGCCCCGATTCAATTGCAAGGATTCGAACCTACGTCTATCGACTCTGTTTTCGAATACGCTATCAACTAAGCCATCATCGCTTCATCTATCTTGATATCTTTCATTTAATTCTTCGCTTCTATATCTCAATGTTATTCGTAACATATAATACGTATTTTGAGAGTTTTTGGCGGGATCTTGGTCTGTCATGTAGTGAATTTTTTTTTATTAATTATCTTGTGTTATTGGGCTCTATATTGTGTGAAATTGGTGGTGTTTTATGTAATATAGATTGTTTATTGTGCATAAGTGAAGTAAATGGAAAAAATACCGCGAACCATGAATTCTGAGATGCTACAAAAACATTGAAATTACATAAAGAAACTTGTAATATTGATACTCACTTGACAATGGCAGTAATAGTCTACTAGAAGACTGGTTGCCAAAAGTAGAATGGAAGAAGAACTTCTAATACTATTAACTACTTGATAATGGCAGTAATAATCTAAAAGATTGGTTGTTTTTTAAAAAAAAAAAAAAAAAAAAAAAAAAAAAAAAAAAAGTATTTTATAGATGAATTAGTGTTGTGCGCGACATTATTGAAAGCGGGCAAAAAGTTTAGCGCGGACTGTACGAGACTAAATTGCTCGAAAATTATCACGTATCATAATTACATCATAAGTTATACATGAATAGTTAATTAAAATAATAATTGTAATCAAGAAAAAACGAATTGTGATTATTATATTTATAACAGCTACGAAAGAAATCCAAGAATTTAGGCTGAATGAATTTTCATAAATGTTTTTGTACATAGCTATTTTTTGAAATGAAATGTTTGCAATACACTTGCTAAAATAAATTGTATGAACGCATGTTATTCCACATTATTGTGTATATTATTACTAAGTGATAGTTGCCCGTTTCGTTGGGAATTAAAAACAATGACAGAGGGCCAATCGAATCCAAAAAATTAACAGCCTAGAACCATATACAAAAAAAATTGTATGTAGTTCTCAAGCGGTAGAAGGAATACTTAGTATTCTGATTAACTTTTAAGAGAATGACATGAACACACTATGGAAATGATAAACATTACTTTTCGTAATTATTTTCTATTATATTTATATTTTTATATATATTAACAATGTTAATAATACACAACACAAAATCATCATCATCATAATATATATTAATACGTGAAGCCTAAACTTTGTATCCCTTTTTAACGGAATTGGGCGAAGGGATGAACGTGAAATTTGGCATAATTAAAGTTTATATGGAGGAGAAGTGCAGAGAGCTATTTATTTTATATAAAATGCATTAGAAGTACATTAAATTAATTAAAATATGCATTACTCACACTACTGCTTCAATTTTACACAACATATACACACATGTAAATAAATAAGACATTTTGACATCTGTCAACAAAGGACTTCAAAAAAGGTTGTGAAGGAGGTTGCTATGCTCGACTGTATGTATTATTTTACTCTTACGTTCCAATTACCCTTTTTCATTCTACATTCAACAATGATATTATAACATACAGCTATTATTACAATATTTATACCTTTAAAAAATCAATAAACTATGGTCGAATGTCGACCACTGGGCGCCCACTAGTAATTTTTAAAAGTGCGCGGTCGTCAATACGATCCAACAGAAAATAATATGCTACAGATTTCAACGTATTTTCTCTCTCCTCTCCTTGTATACATTACGAGTACATTAAGAATATACTATCTCATTCTGTCGCAGCCTAAAATCTATATTTACATTTATAGCTATCTCTTTATCCTTACACATTTTCGTTTTATAAAATCCAATTCACACCGTATCAATAGACGTTTCACTTCAAAAATTCTGCATCGAATTGTGAAAATTCTATGCCAATGCGTTCAATAGTTTTCACATAATTGAGCCTCAAAGCAACTGTATTGTGATCATAATATAGAGTATTATTGAGTTTAAAAGTATTTCATCTCCTTCATGACAAATTGAAATTGTTTAGCGCTTCTTAATTGCTCGACTTTTACGATCTTTTATTCCTGAACTTTGTGGCCTTTAGATAATTACAGTTTCGGTCGTTGCAAAATTACCTTTTTTATAGACCATCAGCGACGTAATAATAATGGTTTATGTATTTTTTTTATTTTTTATTTTACATTATTATTATTTAGTTATTTTTCCACTTTTATTATACGTCCAAGTTATGTCCAACAAATTCCATTTCTCTGCCCAAAACTTTCTACATACTTGTTACTTACAAAGAGCTATTCAAGAACTCTATATAAGAATATCTATACTTAACTCTTGATGTTTGTATCTTTGTCTGGTTAATAAGAAGCTTGATTTAATATGTTAAAAAAGCAACAGATAGCACAGAATACGTTTTAATAATAAGAGAAACGGCTTAATCTGTTCTAATATTCTTATATTTTAACCAATAAGTGAATGCAAAATTCACTCATAAGAACATTAGTATTTGAGAATTTGATTTGAATTTGAAATTATTTTGTATAAGCAGAATCCTAATTCTAACTAATATTATAAATGCGATAGTGAGTTTGTATGTTTGTTACGCTTTCACGCCTTAACTGGTCAACTAATTACCATTATGTAATCACATTGTCAGAGGTGCAGAAAAGGTACCGGTATCTTTCATCCAGGCAAAAATACTGATCCAATAGATCAGATCTACATTAACGTGAGCGAACACACGAGCAAAAGCTAGTGTCATATAAAGAGATGGCAAAATCGAACTCACTAGGAATTTATCACGCTTATAGAATACTAGCTTCCACCCGCGACTTCATGCGCGTGGAATAGTTACTTTGGGTTAAAGCATTGCTGCTCCGCTTCTATTGGTCGTAGGATGATGATATATCGCCTATAGCCTTCTTCGATATATGACTTATATAACACTGAAAAAATTTGTCAAATAGGACCAGTAGTACCTGAGATTAGCGCGTTCAGCCAAACAAACAGATTCTCAAGCTTTATAATATTAATAGATATGTCTATAGATATTCGCTAAAATAGACTACGAAAGCAATATACTTCAATATATTTTTCTTACCTTTATCCCGTCTAAGTAGGTTCGGCACGTGTTTTCCTATTTCACTTTTCTCTGTCTGCTGGGAAACTCAAAGTTCATAGTTTTATACACATCATTTTTCACACAATGGATTTTCTTCGATCTCCCAATACTTCTATATCCTATTTATGTAAGCAATACTCTTCTGTTTATATTATTTAAATCGCATTTAGAGCAAGTTATTACTTCTCATACATCTCTGTGCATTGTGCTATCTTCATATTTTCTCTGATATTCCTGCGCTAATTCAATCGAATTACAATACGCATCAATTTTAACATTCGCATCTCAGTCACATGCATTTATTTGTCTCTTTTGAGTTCCAACAACGACATGTCTTGTAATAGTTCTATATACTTTTCATTAAGGCTCAAAGACTTTCATGGGTTACTATGGTCATACCTATGTATAAATTTAAATAGAGGCGTTTGTGCAACTACGTTTCAATCAAAAGGACATGGTACGCAGAAAACAGATTTTTTTTGTAGGTGGTAGAGCTACGCTGAAACTAATACTGGTTTCAGCATGAATGGGTCGGCTTGTCCGGGGTAGTACCACCCTCTCACAGAAAACCGACGTGAAGTAACAGTGCTTCCATTGTTGCGTTTCGTTCGGTCAGTGAGAGCGCCGGAGACCCACCTCCCCTCCCCTTCCACTTTCCTCTTCCCCTTCCCTTCCTCCCCCCCCAACACAGGCTGGCAACGCACTTGCGACTCCTCTGGTGTTTCAAGTATCTATGGACGGTGGTTATCACCTAACATCAGGTGACCCACCTGTTCATTTGCCTCCTATGACATAAAAAAAACACGAAGCGGTCGAATCCAATTCTCAGAAGTAGCAAACTATTATGACTGATCTTAGGATTGCGGGAATATTCAAAATAGGTTATATCAAGACAAACAAAGCAATTCCTAAATAATAAGAAAAGTCTCTTACTTCCTACAATGGCATCTATACTATTACAGTTTTTTTTTTAATTATTATCCCAATTAACAATTAAAATCTCGTACAAGCCTTTATCTTAAATTATACCACTCACTTAAGCGCCGTAGGCCTCCCCCAAATCTCTCTCCATTTGTCCTTTCTTGAGACTATTCTAGACCATGATCACCTTTCCTTAAGCATATAAATGTACTAAATACTAGGTGATAATTATTTATAAAAATAAATAGATAATTCGTAGTACAGTAGTCTCACTAATCCGGCACTTCAGTAGTCCGAGTAATCTGGCAACCTAGGTTCTTGATTCCCTCACCCCTCCATACTTTCGTTCCGTGCTTGCACACCGGTAACATTATAACCTCCAAAAGTTCTGTGTTCAATAGTGCCGGATCTGTGAGACTTATGTTTCTAGATCTAGAGTTCTTATTTATTATAGTTATGTACAAAATACTAAATAATACAACATTTTTTCCAACATACTAGGTACTATACAACATCTTTTAAATCTTTCTCGAAGTATTTTTATTTTCATTATTTCCTATATCGTGTACTGTATTTTTATTAGCCTGAGTAATAACTGTGCTTGTTCAAAGCAATGGTAAAGCTTAATCTATTTTATGTTATACTACAAGAGGTGACCTTAATTATATTAGAACTCATTAAATTAGCAATAGTAATTATTTTAAACGAATTGTATAATAAGCTAACTGGCGCCCAACGACTTTGTTCTTATGTAAATTATTTTGCACTTACATAGATTAATATCTATGTACCTGAATAAATATTTGGCTATTGTTTTTTTATTACATTTTTCCTTTCTTCGTGCCGATTTCAAAGTATCTCTTATATTTTAGCGTCACTGCTCAGTGTCTATGGAATAGCGTAATGAAACGTAATACCGGACTGTTACTGATTATGATTAATTACAATATTCTTTCTTTCCTTTCATCTTCTTTTTCAATAAATTTTTCTATCATATATTTAAAATGCCCTCAAAATCCATTAAGCCTTGTTGGAGATTAGCCTAGTAATAGACACTTACATGTTATTTACAGATTATATTCCGAGCACAGTTGTACTTAACAAATGCAACATCGTCGTTAAAACCCGTAAAGTTTACTCGAATATATTGGATTGCATTCTTATTTAATTCTTGATTAATTAAAAAAACGGTATGCTTTAAAGTTATTACCTTTTTCAATCTTGCCAACTTTACTTTATCTACGAGAGTCTTTTATCGATTCCATATTAAAATCCACCATAATGTAAATAAACATGGTATAAAATACAGTGTCTTTGATACGATTATGATCATTTATTTAAAGTACCAGTAGCAAAGGGCCAATCATCGAGTCAATCATTGCTATCGATCGTTCGTATCTGCATAGCGTAGGTCCTTGACACGTGGCCGGTCACTACAGCATGCCCGTTGGAGTTGGCGTGTACGAAATTACATACCTGTTTGCTCGAGGTATGCCATAAAAAAATAATTTTTCAATACGGGGTCCACAAACTAACTCTGTTGCAATTCATAGTTAGCAACAGTAGCCACTGTTGAGAGTTTTTGTAACACAGCAGTTCGCAATCTTTGTCATGTCAGAGCGTGAATAGTTTAACCATTGAAATCCAAAACTCTTTGAAATATTTTGACTGCATTCACAGAATTTAAAAGAAATGTATAGTCGCAAATATAATGGCTGATTTAGATTTTATTTTGTATCCTGTCGATTTTGTT